>BQNB010191283.1:0-11710 GCA_026074375.1 Tanacetum coccineum | reverse complement strand
ATGGCTCTTGATACCAATTATAGAATACTAGTAATCTTTGATATTATAAAAGAACTAGAGAGAGAAGTGGGTTGGAAAGTTTCTAGAGAGAGAAAGTAACATGGAATGGATGATAATAATACCTTGTTTGGGGCACCTTTTAGCATATGAAATGCCATATGTTTTGTTAACGTTCAGTGTCATGAGCTTATTGCGTGAAAGAAAAGAAGTTGCTATACATTGCATTTGCTGCTTTGTTTTCCCGAGAACTAATAATGTGTTCAAAGGTTTTACTTATTGTTTTATTTAAACTCTATGAATTTCACTTAACTTTGTTGTTGACGTTTTAAACATGTTTTATCCCAGGTAACCAAGGCTGAAGGCAACGATGGCGTGGAGTTGTCGTGCGTGTGGTGATGGATTTATGGAAAGACTTCTTGTGTGTTCTGGTCTTTTAAAAACACTATCTTATTTTGTGTCTAAAACAATATCTTTTATTTGGAAACAATTTGTTTTTCATGGTTTGTAATAGACGGTGGTTACTATTCTATGGGACCTAAACGCACTTTTAACTCTGAATAATTATGGAACACTTGTTTGGTAAACGTCTTATTTGAGTCATTTTCTATTATCGTGGTGACGGATGCTATTTAGTAACACCAAATTGTTAATTTCCGCTGCGCAATATGATGCCCCTCGGGGCGGGTGTTACAGGTGTAATGCGGTCGATACATCAACCTACATAATACATAGAATCTCCATTAGACATATTGTAGGAAAAACCCTATACGAGTTATTAAGAGGAAGAAAACCAAACCTAAATTATTTCAAAGTATTTGGAAGTAAATGATTCATTCTTAATACAAAGGATTATCTCACCAAGTTCGACCCAAAGTCGTATAAAAGAGTTTTCTGAGGATACTCTCAAAATAGCAAAGCCTATATAATTCTTAACAAACATACAATGAAAGTCAAAGAATCCTTAAATGTGACATTCGATGAAACTCCTCCCCCATCTAAAACATCACCTTTGGAGGATGATGATTTAGTCGAAGAAGAAGCTATTGAGGTTAGTAAAACAAGACCTTTAGGAAATAATCTCGAAGATAACTCTTTAGAAAATAATGAAATTATAAACATAAAATAATCTAAAAGTCATCCATTAGAAAATGTTATAGGTAATTTAAATCAAAGAACTCTCAGATCACAAGCCCAAGACAAAAGTAATTTCTTTTGTTTTCTTTCAACCATAGAACCTAAAAATATAAATAAAGCACTAAAAGATGAAAGTTGGGTAATTGCTATGCAAGAAGAATTAAACCAATTCGTATCAAATGACATTTGGGAATTAGTCCCAAATCTTATGGATATGACCATAATTGGAACCAAATGGGTATTTAGATATAAGCTTGAAGAAAATGGTATCGTATCTAGAAAAAAAGCTAGAATAGTTGCCCAAGGTTATCATCAACAAGAAGGAATTGATTATGATGTAACTTATGCACCCGTAGCTAGATTAGAATCCATAAGAATATTGTTAGCTTATGCATGCGCACTAGACTTCAAATTATTTCAAATGGATATAAAGAGTGGATTCCTTAACGGTTTTATCAATGAGGAAGTTTACGTGGCATAACCTCCGGGATTCTTTGACTTCGCAAAACCTAATCATGTCTATAGACTTAAGAAAGCTCTTTACGGACTCAAACAAGCTCCTAAAGCTTGGTACGATAGATTGAAAGCTTTTTTTATTAAACATGATTACACCATGGGAATGGTAGATAACACACTCTTTACTATAAAGAAGGACCCCAATCTCATCATTGTCCAAATATATGTCGATGATATTATATTTGGATCAACTTGTCAAGAGACGTGTGATGATTTTGCCAAAATCATGCATGACGAGTTCGAAATGAGTATGATGGGGGAACTAATTTTTTTCTTAGGACTACAAATAAAACAATTAGAAGATGGTATATTCTTTAATCAATCAAAATATATAAAGGAGATGCTTAAGAAATTTAGATTAGAAGACTCTAAGCCAATGAAAACTCCTATATCCACGAAAACAAAACTCACGAAAGACGTAGAAGGTGAGTCCGTAGATAACACCAAATATAGAGGTATGATAGGAAGTTTATTATACTTAACGGCAAGTAGGCCCGATATCATGTTTAGTGTTTGCCTTTGTGCACGCTTCCAAGAGGATCCTAAAATCTCTCACCTTGAAGCGGTTAAACGTATCTTTCGATACGTTAAAGGCACTATGCACTTAGGATTATGGTATCCTAAGGGGTCCGGCATAGAAACCATAGTATATGCGGACTCTGATCATGCGGGAGATTATGTGGACCGAAAAAGCACTAGTGGTATTTGCACGTTTATGGGATGTTGTTTAACATCTTGGTTCTCGAAGAAGCAAACCGCTCTTGCTATTTCCACTACCGAAGCCGAATATGTAAGCGCCGGAAAGGCATGTCAACAAGCACTATGGATGAAACAAGCTCTCGTAGACTATGGCATTAGGTTAGATGACATTCCTATAATGTGTGATAACAAAGGGGCTATAGACTTAAGCAAAAATCCCGTACAACACTCTCGTACAAAACACATTGAGATTCGTCACCATTTCCTTCGTGACAATGTTCAAAAAGGAAATATTTCCATAGAAAAGGTGTCATCGGAAGATAACATTGCCGATATTCTAACTAAACCCCTTAAACGTGAGCCTTTCAATTACTTACAAACATTTTAGATTGAAAAGAAGTGTTTTTAATTCAAATATAAATATTTGAATTCTAATTTTCTACCTAATAAACGGCTTGAAATGTTCTAGAAAAACAAAAAAAGGGAGCGTCCCGCTGGCGGGCCCTTAATTATAAGGCGGTCCCCTTAATTATTAAGGGGACCGACACCCTAATTAAGAGGACCGGCCAAAAAAAAGATTCCCCTAGTTTGCCTATAAATACTGGACTATTCCCCACTGATTTTCTTACCTTTTGCACACACTTTCGTTCTGTTCTAAATCAGTTTATACTCTCCTACAATCCTTTGTCTTTTTAATCATAAATCTTTATTTCCAAGTGATCCAAGTGATCCAAGCTTAATTCCTTAAGTGCAAGAGAAGAATACTTCTTATCATCAACTCAAGAAATGTTATAGTTTAGTTGATGTTGTTGTGAAGTTGTATTTTGATTATTTTATTTCTTTTTTGGTTTTATTTTTATAAAAAAAAATAAATCGTTTGTGTATATTATGAAGGTGTGTTTGTGTTTGTGTATAATAGACTAGATTGTGGTGATCATTGAAAGTTTAGTTAGATTTAGTGATCTAGTAAGTTAGTTTTAGATCTGGTGTGATGTGTAGTGTCTTGGGTTGTGAAGAGATGAGAAGTTTGTGAAGTAAAGAGAAGTTGTGAGCGAAGGATTGGTTCTAGCTAGGATTAGACTCAAATTTCGTTAGTGTCGTAAATTTGGTGGAAGCAAAGTTGTGTTAGGTTCTTGCCTATAGGAGTTTGTTGACATAGTGAAGAGAACTCTCGAGTTTGGTGCTCGAGGAGTAGAGTAGGGCAATGAGGTGCTTCGTTACCGAACCACTATAAATCCTTCTATTGTAGTTTGATCTTTTTAACTCTTATCTATTGTCTTTCATATTTACTTGTCATTTATTTACTTACTTGTATTGATCATATTGTATACATATTGAGATCACATAAAGTCGAATCTAAGTTTTTATAAAAACCAAACATAACATTAATTTAAACGAAATAAACTATACAACCAAACTCTAGTTTTCCACAATTGGTATCAGAAGCCACGTCAAACAAGATTTTTAAAATAAATTGTATTTTAAAAACTTAATCGATCTATGGAATACGAAAAAAAATATTTAAAAAGGTAATCTATGCAAAAGGACCACATTATTTGAAAGTTGATGGATTTATTTATTGGAAAAAAAGATTAAGAAACTTAGGTCGAAATCAAATTTATGATCTTTAGCATGTTATTAACTTGGTGATTTCCTCCTATTTCAAAATAATCCCGAAACTTAACAAGGATACCATTTTATACAAAATGATGATCTTAAAAAAGAAACTTGCTAAAATAATTAAAAGTAACAATGGGACTTATATGCTTACCACGTAAAGAATATTGAAAGAATTTTTATGTGTAAAACGCTGCAAAGAAAAATTTGGTTATACTTTATTAATTCACTCACCAAGGTAATAGTCAAGTCATAGACAATAAATAGAGTTTCTTGTTCAACAATACGAACAATTTTACGATTCCGGAAGAGGAATCGATAGATAATGCTTTTGCTAGAATTAATACTATTATTACTTATCTAAAAGCACTTGATGAAAGTTTCTCTAGCTAGAATTATGTTAGGAAATTTCTTAGGGACTTCATTTCCTAAATGGCGTACAAAGGTTAGCTATGAAGAATTCAAAGATTTATCATCTCTATCACATGATGAGCTTATTGGAAACTTAAAAGTTTATGGAAGTTATATTTAAGAAAGAATTCTGAAATGGTCGAGGAAAAAAGAGAACTCAAAAATAGTTCTCTTGCCTTGAAAGCCAAATAAGGAATCATGTGATGATGATTGTTTGACTTTTGATAGTGAAGACGAAGAATATGCCATGGCCGTGAGAGACTTTAAGAAATTTATCAAAAGACGAGGAAGATTCGTAAGACAACCACATGATGAAAGAAAGTTATCCCAAAGAAATAAAAATGACAAAAATGGCAAAAGCGAAAGAAAATGTTTTAAATGTGGAGATCCAAGTCATCTCATCAGAGAGTGTCTAAAACTAACTACAATCAAAGAGCCTTGTTTGGAGGATCATGGAGTAATAGCGACAAAGATGAAGAAGAAAAGACTAAAGACGAAGAATTTCTTATGGCTAAAACATCTAATGAGGTACTTTCTGAAACTAAATTCTTTAGTGATGACCAATTTTCATTTGATAAAAAAGGGACCTAGATACGTGATGATAATAGATTATGCAAAGTAGGTATAAAGTCATGGCTAAAAAATAAATCATAAAACGAATTAAAAATGAAGTTAGAAATGAATGTATTCGAACTAAAAAATAAATTGTCTTGATTAGAAAAGGTAACGCAAGTCATGAAAGATGTAAAATATGTCAAGACCTTAGGTTTGAAAATGAAAAGCTGAAGGAAGAAATTTCTAAGCTTAATCAATTTAATAATAGTAGTAAATCGCTTAAGAAAATGTTAAATCTTTAAAAACCTTCCGAAGATAAATCCGGCCTAGGATTTAATTTTACCAAAGGATCAACTAGTGAGTCTAAACAAGTAAATTTTGTAAAGTCACAAGAGGTTGAGTCTAAAGAAAAAAATAGTAGAATTAAACTCAAGCCCAAGACCAAAATTTATGCTTATAAACAATACTAAAATATCCATTGCAAGCGACGGCGAAGTAAAACGTTTTTATAAACCTTCTTTAAAACCCGGAGTTAGATTTACTAAGCTTAAAACAAGATCTAAGACTCCTCCTCCAAAAAGAATTAATAACTCTCACCCTCGATCTAAACCTAGAAGAGATCAAGGTAAACAAAATTACCCTAATAATAATGTAGGAACCCGGATACACTTTCACTTCACCAATGAAACAAGAAATAAAGATGAGAAGAATGATAAGAAAAAATAGAGAGAAGTTTAGAGAGAGAAACTAAAGAGAAGAAAAAGAGATGGTTAATTCAACTTGTGCGTGAAACAAAAATGAGAACCAAACCCCTCTCCACACTTGGAGAGGGGTATTTATACTTCTTACATGGGACGACCTATGAGGCTTTCTTTGGGCCATGTGGTGTTTGATCATGGGTCGGGCTCAGGATTACTTTGGACCTTAGTCCAAAACACGTACAATATTAGATTAATTAACGAGCATGTTTCCCATTCTAGCCTATTACAACATTTACAATATAAAGACCGTGCTTCCATGATTAGTAGCCGAGCTTCCTTATGCGGCTTAATATTTTAAGGCTAACAATCTCCCTCGAAGCGAGGCTTCCTGCAGATTTTGAGCTTCCATGTTCATAGACATATTTGAGGCTAACAATCTCCCCTAATGTGTGGTCTTCAAATTCCTAGGGTGAGATCTTGAATCTTGCATCCTTGGACTTGTTAAGATTACTTTGTCATTGAGTTCTTGAGTCTTTGGTCTTTATTATGTCGTGGGCTTGTTCCTTCATGCTTTGTGATCTTTGATCTTAAGCCTTTGTCATTGTCTTTCAACTTCATCTTTGATTTCAAGATCTCTAAATATTTTCCTTGTTTGTCTTGATCGTCTTTGCCACCTTGCGATGTTGTGTTTTGACCAACATGCTCATACTTTGCATCTTCTTGAAAGCTCTCTAATAATCTCCCCCGAAGCTTGGTTTCTGAGGAGTTATCTTTAATATAAGAGTTTGCGGAAGTCTTTATCTTTAATTCTTGAGCTTTCTTGATTCTTGAATCTTGATGCTTATAGTATATCTTTGTAGTTTAAGCATGAGCATGTGGTAATGAATCTGACTTCAGCTGGAATGAGATACCGCCACCACCATATAACCTGCAAGTTTATGTTAGTAATAATTAACAGATATGGATGAGAGTGTCTTTGTCACTTCGTCGAATAAGGTTTCAATAACCATAGTTCCCCGTTAATTAGTATAAATACTGCTTGTGATCAAATAGAATTCAGATGAATCTTCTTGACAGGGTTTCGTAGCTCACTAGCTCATTTCTCTTGTTAACGAAGCGTCTCAAGGAGACAACACAGTAAGAGGGAAATTCAGTTAGATGCTATCTTTCTAATTGAAAACCCGTCAATTCATTTTACTGGACCAAATCATATCCAGTTGACCACAAGCGTGATTTTTAGAATCTCGCAAAGTAACTTCCAAGAGCTTGTTTGATGTTGTCTCAAGGTAGGATTTCAATCTTCACGGTGAATCTTAAGTATCACTTCGGATGTTATGGCAAAATTCACAGGATAATGCGTAGGACTCTTGTTAAAACAGCTTGTGAACTTATTGGTGATCAACAAGTGTTAGGCATGGAATGTGGTCCTAATGTGAATTTATTTATTGATATCTTGGCTCTAGACTGATTTATGCATTTTGTTTTGTAGTAGGTGGATGGAGCGAATGCCATCTATTCATTATTCAATCTAACTCAGTGGGAGTACGAACGTCAATAGAGTCGTGTATATCTCTGTGACAAATGAGACGAAGTTTCTGTGAGAGAAAACTCGAATGGCTGGGGAGGGTTATGCATTGCATCACTCAGTCCATGATTTCGTTTTCATATATTAGAATAATCTTTGTGAAAACCGTTAGTTATGTATTGACCACGGTTTTTGCTTAAAGTTTTAGGAGGGCTTCTTCTTTAGACCCTTTATCCATTTATCATTTTTTTTTTCTTTTTCTTCTTCAACCGCTTCAATGCTTACCAAGACATCATTACTAATACCTTGTTGTGATTGTTCTAGTGTTAGCTCAATCTTAGTCGGCATTATTTCCTTATTCTCATTCATCTCCAATCTTACCTAGGGACTGCTATTTCTAACTATGGAGTATCCTTTGGGTAGATTCCTCAGGTCTGGTTTGGATCATAGGACTTGTACTGCCTTAACCACCTTATGACTTTAGAATCGTCATAAATCAAGATGTTGTTGGGTATGAGATCGTAACCATAAAACCTTTTTCAAAGAGTATAAATAGCACTTTGAGTCGTTTGGATCACTTATTATTTTCAAGATCCCATTTTAATTACATTTCTCCCTTTATTTTAAATACTGATTCATTTAGTCTTTAAAATACCATGTGATTAAAATTTGTCATGAAAATTCTGTTGGTAGAAAATATTATCAGCATGAATTATATGGAACATAACTTGCTCTCCCTCAATTTTACATATGTTTGACACTAAAAAAATGATACCAAGTTGTAAAATTAATATAAAATTGAGGGTTAGCATTGTTAAGCATACAATTTTGAAAGATTATGAATTGTCATTAAAGAATTCTTGAAAAATTGTGCTCAACCACTTAATCATCTTATAACATACAATCTATTGAGTAGTCATCATTATTACTGAGTTGTTATTAAGAGATTTTTGATAATGTTTTGAATACATAAGAATTGTGGTGAGATGATGTGTTCAAAATCATTAAAACTTTGTTTTTTGAATAACTCCCCCTCAAACATTGACTCATTTTGAAAATGATACACAATTGTAGAGAAATTGTCTGTTAAACTTGATGAGGGATGGAGTTAATGACACAATTTTAAAAATTATGAACTGTCATAGCGAAATTATTGAAATATTATGTTTAACATTTGAAAAAAACAAAAGGTTTAGAAGACTTATTTCTAAAACGATGGATAACTACACTAAAAAGTACACTATCCTTTTTTCTTTCGGGTCCGAGTTGCAATCTAAGAGTGATTACAAGTCATAAAAAAATAGAAATGACATGTTTTGAAAGCATTTGAAACTCTTGCTCGAACTTCATTTACACGCCCGTATTGAGGTTAATCAATGTTTCTAGGTACGTAAATGTTATCGATTCCAAGAGACATGTCAAGAAGATTCTTTTTGGAAACTTTTGATTTTTCTAATTTTGTATTTTCTTTTTAAAATTTTATATTTTTTGTTTTTTTTCTTTTTTTATAAAAATATTTACATGTTGTCCTCAGCAGTGATAGTTGTAGTTGGATCGGATCAGTTCTGTTCTAGGTTGATTATTCGATGTAGGTTGTGTGTCTTGTTGTTTAGAATTATCAGAGAGAGAGTGGAAGACTTTGACACACTTGGATTTCCTGTATTGAAGTATTCTTCGTACATAGGACTGAATAGTAATTCCAACTCTTGTCGTGATGTAGCTGTCTTGTGTGCTGAAGGAACAACTTTTGGAACCAGCTTTGAACTGGACGGTTCATTGATGTGGTCGTGAATTTCAAGTTCTGAACTGTTATGATCAGAAGTCATTGCTTATTCATCAGATTTTAATTCCTTGAACCCTTGGTTTTTGAGATATCAATCTTTTCAGCAGCCAAACTCTAAGATTAAAAGATGTACTTGAACTTAATTTAAGAGTACCTGCACTGACATTAAGAGTTTGTTCGCATTCATATTGGTTAGTGATATCCTCTATTTTGAACCATTTCGGGGGTTCAATGTCAACCTTGTTTGTGTCTAGAGGGAATATCTTTCTAGTAGGAACCCACCTAAGACCAATGTCTTGAAAATTTTACCCGTCAGTTTCCACTTAAGACAAGATCTAGGAGTCATTGTTTTCTCATGCATAACGGAAGTCTTTTTGATTGAAAACCTATGTCCTTTTGGGATCTGTCTTTCTGGTTTCTTTGTAAAACTTGTTTTCTCTACGGGTTTGTTTCAGTTTGTTGTCTTATTGGATGGAACCTTAGCACACGAGTTGACCTCTTTTAGGAATTTTGTTACACAAGAATCATGATTTGCATTAAAGACACATTTCTGACTTGTCGAGCAACAAAATGTTGTAGTCATAAAAACTCCATAGAATTACTTGGGTGTTCTGCTATGGGCACAGTTCTTGTGTCGTTACGCAACTACTTTAGATGCAGGCCAATTCCCTGTTGTTTGGGTTAATTGATCCTAGGTTTTGGTTTGCTACCATTAGCTTTGCTTTGTGATCTAGCAGAAGGCATCACACTAGGTTCTGAATTCCTACTGCTTTCTTGTGTCTTTTTCTTAGCTTCCTCTAGGTAGTGATTATGAACCATGTCATTTGAGTTATACCTAGATGAGCTAGATGCAATCATATGATTAGGTTTTGCACAAGCAAATTCTTTTTCCTTAGGCAAATAATGTGTAGTGGTTGGTTTGGACAAATCGTTATTCACATCAACTTGGGAGGCAAATCGTGGCTTTAAAATTCTAGGTCGTTCAAACTTAAACGCAGTCTGTTGTCTAACAACTGATTGGTTTTGTGTGTTTGTAAAACTGGTTTCCCCAAGATTGATGGTTTTGCAAACTTAGTATTCACACTATTTCCTGTTAATTTTCTTAACTCATTTTTTAATGCTGCAATTACAAATCCTTTTTCCTAAAGTTAAGCTTTGAACTCATCATTTTAGCATTCAACGAAGTTGTGTGTTCTATAGTCTTAGCTCTCGTTGTCTTAATAGAATCATACAAATCTTTGTAATGCTTTTTCAAAGTCTCATTTTCGTTACGTAATTTAGCCACACTATGTTCTAATTCGATGTTCATTGTTTCAAGTACATCAATTTCGTTTTTAATCTTGGCTTCATTACTTTTTACTTTCGAAAATTGACCATGTTACCCTTCTTTTAAAACTTGATTTTGATATTTAAGTTCAAGATTAACACAATGTGCTTCCATTCTTGAAAAATCTTTTTGAAATTAGGCAACGGTCTTTTTGAGACAAATATTTTCAGACTTTAAAGATTGATTTGAAAGTTCAGTTGTTTGGTTATCAGTTAATTTAGCAGGCAAAGGACATGTGTCATGACATTGTTCAGCATTCTGGTCAACCTCTCCTTCATTATTGAATTCAGGTTGCTCAGTATGCTGTTGTTCTGTAGCAAAGACATTGATTTCAGCAGTCGTTTGTACCTCAGCCATTGGCTCTTCATCATATATGGGTCTGATATCTGCATCATCAGCATGTACATCATTCCCTGATTTGCTGCTTGTATCCTGCTCTTTTGATTCTGTCCCACTGCTTTTTGTGTCAACCAAACTAGCATCCAATGCTTTACTCGTATCAACCTTTTCTTATGTTGTCTTAATCAGTCTTTCATTCACCCATCTGTCATACTCTCTTTTATGTAGTGCTCTTTTATCAATCAACTTCTTAACAGATTCCATGTGTTGGATCAGTGTGTCACAGAATTCTAGAATCGCGAGTTGAGTGTATTGTAGAAAGTAGTTGCATGTCATTACAACATATTCATCATCCAAATAAATCCGTGACTTGATGAACATCTGAAACTGTGTCTCAAGTACTTTAAACGCAGCCATGGATCCAATCTCTTGAAATTATTCGTTGTCAAGTTGCTTTTCTAGTTGATCCATGTTAAGGAACATTGTGCCTGTGAAAGTCTCTACATCTTGACCAAAGAGTGTCGCAAATGCACGTTTGAATCCATACTCGGTTCGAGTTCCTTTAAATTCGTTGTTTGAAAGAAGCTTGAGGTGTGAAGGAAGTTGTCGAAAAGATACCATGCAACTTTCTTTTGCTTTGTCTTGAATTTGTTGCATTTGTGGTTCTTCCGAATTCGAACACGAAGATAAAATATCTTTCGTTTCCATTTTGTCGTGATGTGAAGTGAAAATGATTTATAGGATCTTAAGTAGGTAAAGTGATAGTTGTTGTGGATTGAAATCAATTAACATTCACGGGATCTTACAAATCTATGATTTATACCGAGAAAAAAATTGGAATCTTTTGTGGGATTTTACAAAATCAAGAAGAAACCGTGAATGAAAAATTATTTGTTGTTGGTGAAATCGTTGTTGTTGTTGAAGTATGTGAGCTTTTGTAACGATTAATGAGCTTAAACGATATCATGTGCACAAACTTTAAACTTTAAATGAGAAACGGTTGATTAAAACTCAAATAGGGACTAACGGCGCAATTTCGATTCAAGTTATATGCTTAATGGTTGTTAATTATGGTTGTAGGGACTAACTGTGCAAAACAGTTT
>BQNB010191281.1:0-11710 GCA_026074375.1 Tanacetum coccineum | reverse complement strand
ATGAACTTGGAGGCCAAGTTTAACAACTTGGTGGCCAAGTATACTTGAAGAACAGGTGTTAGGAGTGGATTAGGGAGCAAGTTTAGTGACTAAGGTGCTTGGAATGCAATGTGGAAGGTGATGGATGTGCTTTGTTGTATGGTGGTGATGAAATGGTGGTGTTGGCTGTTTTATGGCCAAGGGTTTTTACTTGGTGACCAAGATGGGTGATGGAGCTGCTTGTGGGGATGTCATAGAGGTGATAGGGTAAGGGTGTGATGATATCATGGTGGTTCTAGACATTTTAGGGGTGTTTGGTTTGATTTATACATGGCTGTTTTTGGACAGTCAACACCAGTCTCGGTAAAATGGTTGCCATTTACAAACCGTAACTTCAATAAAGCTCAAACCAGTGATCATGGTTAGATATTTGAGTCCTCTACAACTTTTAGTTTTACATATTTAGGGGATACTATACAAAGTTTTTGAGATAATAGCCGTTTACTACAGGTGTGCAGAATCTGCGCACCTTTGCCATTTCGGCTATAACTAATTCATTCGATATCGAATCGGGTTGAGTCCACCGGAAAAATGATCACAAGACACAGGGCTACAACTTAGTATTTTCACTTAATATCTAGAACCTATTGATTTTTCTCAGATCCTATGTTTTATCAACCGATCAGATTTCTTAAAAACTATGAATTAGTTTAATTAGATAGATTTGAGTTTTGTTTTTAGGGTTAGGTTTAAGATTAGGTTTAGAAGGTATTAGGGATTAGGTGTAAGGTTTAGGATTTAGTGCTTAGGGTGTTGGTAAAGTGAGCTTAATGACTTATACTTAATTTAAATGAGAAATGGAGGGAAAATGACCTAATTTGAATATTGTGCATACTTGGGTTGTATATTGGGCTTTGGGATGTTGTACTAAGGTTTAGAATGATCTAGGGTTTGTTTTCTTGGTTTAGAAGTTGTGCCTTAAGGTGTTGTAACTTGTGTAAAGGAGGTGATGAGAATTGAACATGATTTGGGAGGTTAGATGACCTAATTGGTATTTCATGTACATTGAGCTCTAAAAGGTTGTACTAAGATTTTGGTGGGAAAGGAATTCAAAAGAATGATATGGCAACTTGTACATAGAGCTAGATAAGTGATACCCAAAAGTAAAAGTGATTTGGAGGGAAAGAAACCCTAATTTGAATGTTGTGCTTGATTGGGTGATATCTTGAGTTTAAATGGCTTGCACCTTGATTCATGAGGGAAAACATATTTGAAAATATGCTAAGTGTACTTGTACATATGTCTTATAGGCTTGTATATATTACCTTAGTATAAATATTCATAGATATGGTATTGATGGTTGCGTGAGCTCGTTTACTTTGGTTATGTAAACAATGTTACATAAAGGAATAAAAATAAAGCGAAAAATTTACTCTAAAAAAGATAGTACTTAATATAATAAGTAGATATTACTTTGATGAAAATACTAGAAAATTACAGGTTGTTATATTGTAACACCCCCAAAATATTGCATCGAAAAGGTAACCGGATGCGTTACTTCATAATACGAGAACACAAGATAAAGAAAACGATGTCTACATGAGTCGATTTAACAACGATCCGTTGATAATAAAAAATTTAATAGAAGTTTAAACAAAGCGAGCGCACCCATAGTTTACATCAAAGTAAAAAAGCATAATTTGGATACAAAACAATGAGAATAGTTTAGTGCAATTAAAATCTCATGTAATGTAGCAATGATGATGATGTGAACTCCAATGCACTTCATAAATGTCCTTACGAGTTAAGCACCTGAGAATACATGCTTAAAATTGTCAAACAATAAGTGGGGAGTTATAGGTTTAAGTAAATATTAAGTGTGGACCGCAAGATTTTAAAGTGTATGATTATTGTAACACATACAATATCACAAAAAGTAATTACGATTGCACTAAGCTCATTATACCGAAGCTAAACAAAAATTATGTGCATGCAAATAAATGCAAGGTAAGTTGCCCGAGTAGGTGTCCAACTCGAGACCACCTAAAGTTCTGACATGGTAAACGTCCGTTTGATCGGTACCCCCGATTTAAGTAAGCGCTACTTACCCGGACAAGGATGTCAATCCCAATAGATCTATTTATAACACTCGCACTCACAACAAGTAATTAATGGTTCATGATAGTGGGCATGGTGGGTTATCGGTAGTTAGGCTAATTCGTAATAATTAAAAAGATACTTGCGTCTAAAAATAAAACAAGCAATGTATCTCACCCCGAGATTTACAAAACAGTTATAAAACAAGTTAAAGCGGGGCTATAAAATCACCTTTAGCAATGTGGTGATTCGCGAAATATTCAACAAGTGTAAACTAGCAACAATTCCTAAAATGCGATCTAATTAATATTAGGATGCTTTAGACTTATGCATATGAAATGAAATAATGTATATGAGTTTTTATAACTTTGTATCACCAATACATGTTTTCGTTTAAGTTTTATAAGTCAAAACGTGGTTTACGCCAAAGTTTAATTATTATCTTAAGTTTTGACACTTTACAAAAATGGCAATTTGCCAAACATCGGAAATTCGTGCCTTGCCCCTTTTTTTAACATTTTCGCCCAAACCCGACTCGTATGAAAAGTATCTAAAGAACACTACAACAATGCTCTATTCACCTTATATCTCATTTAGCCTTTAAAACACTCAAAAACTATCTCAAAGTGACTAGGTCAGCCTATATTACAAAGAAAAACAATGCTATTAACTTTTGCGAAAAACGGATTTTACTCAACATTGAAAGGCCGTAACTTCTTCGTTACTTAACTTCAGGACTCGATCTTGTACATTCTGAAAACTGGAGTTTGAGGATTATAAAAAGCTTCTTGTTTCTGACTCTATACAGCTCAAAAACATGCTTGAAGTTACTACATCAACCCATTATTTTGACACTTAAAAAAATACAGTTGTCTAGGAAACAATTAGTTTTGTTTGATTTTCAAAAAGGGCATAAATTCTTCGTTATAAGCCCAATTTTAGTGATTCAAGCGGCCACAGAAATGTTAAGACAACTACTATCTATGACACACACCCATTGTTGCAATATCCGACTCTTTATTGTCCAAAACTAACCCTAAGGACATCCTAACATCCATCTACTTATTCCTAGTTTTCCATAACTTTCCGCCAACAATATCCAACAACTCCATACTAGTCTTAAACCCTTTCACCAATATTTATCAAGTACATATTTAAGAACATTATAACATATGTTAGCATCAAGTTTACACAACTAATCAAGCACAAAATAATACAAGAACATAAAAAACTATATATAAAACTCTTACATCTTTTAAAGAATATTTTTAGACAAACAAGTTGGTGATATATTTTTAGAAGAGAAAGATGATGTAAGAAATGATATGAATGAGATGAGTAGTATGTTAGTTACAAAAAAATGAAGATGAGATGAGATGGCTTAGATCTATAATCAAAAATCCCAAAATCTTGAAAAAAAATACCAAGTTCTAAGCAAAACCTTAATTTTTTTGAAACCCTAATTTTCTTGAAACCCTAATTTAAGCCTTATTGAACAAACCTTTGCAACACTTTAAACCACTTTAGATCAAAAACATTTTTACCCTTGCTAGCTTAGAAATACTTGAATAAAAATTTTAAAAACCCTAACCCTAATATATGTTTGAGGGTGAGCTTTTGGGAGGAGGGAGAGAGAGAGATATTTTTTATGTAGTGACCAAATGAATGAGAAAACCCTAATATGATCATTATATATTACTTAGACTTGGTCAATGTTGAAGGTGTAGAAAAAAATGTGAGAGTGACCCCTTATGAGATGTCCCTTTCTCCATCTTACATAAACCAACTTAAAAAATACAATGAAGAAGCATTATATTTCTTAGTAGCCAGGTCTCGAACCTTGATTGAGAGTTGATAATAAACGATTGAAGAAAGCGCATCTTCGAAATCGTCAGTTGATGAATTCTAGGACAGTCCTGAATTCACTAGGGAGCGCGAAGTCTCCCCTTTACACCACACGCCCAGCGCCGCCGTTCGCTAGCTTAGACCCGCCCACACACATATTGCTCTCACTCGATCGTGCGTTCTACCCCGCTTTCTATATTATGTAGTGTCGTTACCGACACGATCTTACAGAGCCGTTGCAGAGACAGTACACAGATACTAGGCCGTAGTTTGTCGCAAGATACAGTTGCTAGTTCTGAATGAGTTATATGCAGTTTGATGCTACTAATCGTCTACTCTAGTATTATGATGACGTTTGAGCATATAATTGAGCCTATGATAGAGCTGTTGTGACGTTCCCTCACCTCTCGTCGCGCCGTGCGACCGATCGTATCATGACATGAAGTGTGATAAAATGTTAGTGCGCCCAATCTGCTCCACCTAAAAATTCGACGCTATGTACGTCGTCTACTAACTGCGACTACATCATGAGACAAAATGTACAAGGACCTACATGATGAGATATATTTCAGTGTTTATCTGTCGCGTGCACAAGGTTCTCCCTATAGTCCATTACATACGTACCTTTACCGTGCAGATAAGACTTAGAAATACTGTGTACCTCCTAGAAATGCACAAAACACCCTCAAAAATACAAATAAGTCGCACTCAGTCGCGTGGACCCCCCCCCGTGCTTCACCTCAAGCAGACGCCTTGCTGCGTCCCGCTGCCTTCCCCCCCCCCGCGGCCCCGATTCATACTTTTTTACGCCCCGCTTTTAGGTTTCCTATTGTTTCAGTATTAAAATTTCCAAAATTAAAATTATGTGCGAGTTAATAATCAAATATTACCTGAAAAATAGCCGATTGTTACCAGTCTTTCCCGTTATGAGGTGTCGTCGAAACTCTGTTGGTTGGATATCCGGTGGTGAGGTGTTGGGAAACAGGTGCGTGTACTTGCTTTGAAACTGATCTTCGCGCTCCCAAGTGAATTCAGGACCTGTCCTAGAATTCCATCATACCTTGACGATCGAGATGCGGCTTTTCTTCAATCGTTTGCCTCTCGTCATGGATCTTTACGTGCTACTTAATGAAATAAAGCTTATCATTGATTTGGATCTCTTCCAATAGAATGACGAGTGATTCATCAAACAAATACTTCTTCAGATTTGACACATGAAATGTGCTATGTACCTTGCTTAGTTGTTGTGGAAGTTCGAGTCGGTAGGATACGGGTCCAACTTTAGCTATAACCTTGAAAGGTCCAATGTATCTCGGGTTCAACTTTTCCTGTTTGCCAAAACGTATCACACCTTTCGAAGGTTAGACCTTCAACATAACTTTATCCCCGAATTAAAACTCTAGAGGTTTACACCTCACATTGGCGTAACTCTTTTGGCGATCACGAGCGGCTTGAATTATGTTCTTTATCTAAATGATTTCTGGTTGTTTCATGTATAAATTATGGACCAGTGAGTTGGCTATCTCCACCTTGGTCAGCAGACATGTGATCAACACTTAGCGACCGTTTAAAAGGTGCTTGAACGGCTCAACCATAATGATGGTATGATAATTGTTGTTGTACGAAAACACCACTAGGGGCAAATGAGTATCCTAACCATTACCAAAATCCATCACGCAAGCACGTAACATATCTTCTAGATGAGTACCCAAAGCTTTCTGGAGCGACTACCAGAAGCGAGATGTAAATCTGTTATATCTATCTGAGATAATCGAGATTGGCACTCCATGCCTTGAGACTACTTCTTTTAAGTAAATTCTCGTTAGTTTTTCAATTATATCAGTCTCCTTCATTGGTAGGAAGTATGCAGACTTTGTAATATGATCAACGATTACCCAGATCGTGTCGTAACCGCTTGATGTCTTTGGTAGCTTGGTGATGAAGTCCATTGTTATCTTTTCCCATTTCTCCCAAACCTGACTCGTATGAAAAGTATTTAAAGAACACTACAACAATGCTCTATTGACCTTATATCTCATTTAGTCTTTAAAACACTCAAAAACTACCTCAAAGTGATTAGGTCAGCCTATTTTACAAATAAAAACAATGTTGTTAACTTTTATGAAACATAAATTTTACTCAACTTGGAAAGGCAGTAACTTCTTCGTTACTTAACTTCAGGACTCGATCTTGTACATTCTGAAAACTAGTGTCCGAGAACCACAAAAACTTTTTCTGAAAACTTTCCTCATTCTGATTCTATACAGCTCAAAAATAGGCTTGAAGTTACTACATCAGCCCATTATTTTGTACTTTAAATGTTCAGTGTTCCAGAAAACAATTAGGTTGGTTTAGTTGGAGAAACTTTTTTCACTAGTTTTGTGTTTCAGATTTGTAAAAAAAGTGTGGAGATTTTATTTTCCACAACAAAACATAGAAAACGCGTTCATGTGATATTGTTTTCCATTCTCAAGAAAACAAGAGGGGTTACAAAGTTGGAAAGAAGGGTAAGTTAGCATCGAGATATCCATTCGAGATCCTTGAAAGGATCAGCCCTGTAGCTTATAGTTTGAGATTGCCCAAGGTATTGAGTAGTGTGCACGACACATTCCATGTGTCAAATCTAAAGAAGTGTATTGGTAGACCTTAGTGCACCCTTAAATATTCTTATGTGGTTTGGTTAATATTATATTTTGAATAAACTCGAAGTCAGGCTGATTCTTCAAAAACGTTGAGCTTTGTAACAACTCATAACTTAGTTCCAAGACAGTTCTTGTTTGATGAGTTGCGGGGTTAGGTTATGAATGACGTTGTTACACAACTTAAGGTTTTGACGAGTTTCCTCGAAGATGGGCGATGTTCATGTAGTTAGATGTTATTTTTGCTTAGAGTTGTATGCTGCTATTTGTACCCTTGTTTGGGAAAGCGAAGTTGTAAGCAGTGAGTTTCTGATCGTGAAAGTTAAATGAGATTCAAAGTGTGGCCCTAACTTCACGTAGGAACGTGAGGACCATATGAAAGCTAAGTATACCCGATTGTTTGTTGATGATGATGTTGAACCTATTAGTTAAATCTCGGGACGAGATTTCCCTAAGGAGGGGATACTGTGACAACTGTGCTTTGAGCAGGTTAGTCAAACCGTTGGTATTGACTTGAGTTTCACTAGGTGTTATGATAATTATGTGTTTATGTGATCTTATGTGAGTTGGTTACAAATTCATTGAGCGTGATCGTCTCATCGTGATTGAAGTTATGGTTGCTATGGATATTTCATTATGTTCACATTTTAGTGACAATGAAAATGATGAAAAAATTTTATGTGTGTACGCATTTATATGTATATGTATACATATTTAGATAATAGGAATTCGCCAGGATAGAAAATTTGGGTTAGAAATTTAGTTAGTAGATTATAGTATTATTAAGTTAGAAAAATAAAGTATGAAGTGAATTTATTTTAGGTATTTAAAACTAGTTTTATTTAGAAGGATGTCTAAATAAATAAATGTTTTATAAAAATAACAAAATTAAAGGGTTTTTATGTAAATAATAAATAAATAAATAAATAAAATAATAAGGTTGTTCGGCCGATTTAAGAGAAAAAAAAGGAAAACTAATTTTAGTAAAAGTGAGATTCTAATTTGGTAATTATCTAAAACTCTTTTCATTTACTATAAATACAAACCCCTCACCCTTATTTTTTTTTAAAACCAGACGAACCAAGTGCAGAGAAAAAAAAGATTTTTTTTATTCAAGATCGATTTTGTGATTTAAGGTTTCAAGAATTAAGGATTAAGGAATGTTTAAAAACTTTAATTGTTTTAATTTTTTTAATTCATGTAACAATAACGTGATGGATAAATTAGGGTTTCATAAAATCTGTAAATTAATGATGTTAAACTTAATTAGAAGTGTTTAGGGTTTAATTAGAATCATATTGATGTATTCGGTTAGAGTTAGAACGCGATAAAATTGAATTTAGGGTTGAGCAGAATTTTGAGTCATCTTGTTTGAATGTTATCTCATGATTGGTAACAAGATTTCGTTTTTTCACGTTGTTTTCTCGTTTTTTTTCCGTTGTTGAAATTTGCATTAAATATCATATATGATATAACAATAATAAATATGTGATTGTCACACTAAATAAATATCATATATGACATAACACTAATATCATATATGACATAACACAATCATATATGATTTAACACTAACATCATATATGATTTAACAGTAAATCTAAATATCATATATGATTCTCATGCAAGTTTCAATGAGAAAAAGTCGAAAAAAATGTGAAAAAAACGGAATTTTTTTTTTGTCGAAAGTATATCAAAGTGAGAAAACGTGAAAAAAAACGTGGAAAAAGTGAAAAAACAGTGAAAAATGTGAAAAAAACGTGAAAAAAATGTGAAAAAAACGTGAAAAAAGTGAAAAAAACTTGAAATTTTTTTTTGTCGAAAGTATATTCAAAGTGGATATCTTAGAAAAGATAATTAAATGCTCATCGTGATGGTATATTTTTTTTCGCTTGACGATTAACGGTTTGAGAGATATTAAGATTTGAAAAAAAAGGTTGAAAATAATTTTTGGTTTAATCTTATCCATTAGATTAAGATGAAGATGAAGGGTGGAGATTGGTCCCCTGGTATCCACAAAAAACTTTGTATCCAAATGAACCTAAATCATTATCTAAATATTTTTCTCTTCACTATAAATACAAACCCCTTCTCCCCTATTTTTTTAAAAATCGGTCGAACTCAAGAGCAGAAGAAAAAGTACAAAAAGGATTTTTTTAATTCAAGATCCAAGTGGTGGTTCGTGTTAACTAATCGAAGGTTTTAGGTATGTTCAATAAACTCTAATTGTTTTAATTTTCTTTTTAATTCATGTAACAATAACGTGATGGATAAATTAGGGTTTCATAAAATCTGTAAATTAATGATGTTAAACTTAATTAGAAGTGTTTAGGGTTTAATTAGAATCATATTGATGTATTCGGTTAGAGTTAGAACGCGATAAAATTGAATTTAGGGTTGAGCAGAATTTTGAGTCATCTTGTTTGAATGTTATCTCATGATTGGTAACGAGATTTTTGATGAATCCTATGTCTATTGATAAGTTCAGCAAGTCTAGTTTCCAGAAAATCTGGCCTCGTAAGTTTTTAAGGTCGGGAAGTCAATCAAATGTTGGTTACACTAAAAGTTGTTAGATCAGTAAGTACGGGTCAGATTTAGGTCATGTTTATGAGGGTAAAACCTATACTTAAAAGTAGAATTAAGCTTAGATCTTCCACAGTAGTTAAGTTGCAAATGTCTATGGATAATTCTATAAAAATTAGCCTCTGAAAGAATGTCTAAGTATGGTAGTTAGAGTTATATATTTTGGTGTGCAATTAGATCCGAATTAGGACAGTTTTGAAGTTTGATTTTATTTGAGGTAGTTACACATGTAAGTAATACTTGGGAATCACAAGGTAGTTAATATCCTCATAAATGAACATGGGTGATTTTTGGTATAATTTATGAAGATCATTAAGTAAGGGTTTTGGGTACGTAAAAAGATACTAAAATTCTGCAATTCTGAGTTAATTGTAAGTAGCTAGTGTAAAGTGTTAGTAAGATGGTTAAGGTTGGGCATGGTGTCGGGGTGACCCATGATGGTTAACTAAACCCTTAGACATCCATCATATGTGTGTTACATGGACTAGAGATTTTAGCTTGGTCGCGTGTAACCGTGTTTATTTATTTGTATAGCCGCGTGTAGAGATTTGGAAGCTGCGTTTGAGTATCCAGGTAAGTTTCATAGTCCCATTTTATTATGTTTTATTCGGATGGAAGTGATGCAAAATATGTTTCAAAATGTTTTGATTATGTGATTATATGGTTCAAGTTACACATGGACATTTAAGTAGCTATTATATGTTATGTGTTGCATGTTGTATGATGTTGCATTATTCTTTGCCTACTTTGTGGGCAAGAGGTTTTGCCTACTTGGTGTGGGTATGAACCTGTGTGTGTGCTACGATACCAAGAGTCTAGGGTTTGGGGATTTCATTCCCCTCCATGACTATTTTTGTTGCATTGGATCAGGGGACACGTTCCGTCCCAATTGAGATTCTTAGTTGCATGAATGCTAGCATGTATAATAGCCAGCTTATTTGTCCTGCCATGTTTTGTTTTTTTGTATAATCACAGTAATTGATTTAAATCTTGTATTGGTTTCGTAAAACCTATGACTCTCACCAACCATTGTGTTGACGTTTTAAGCATCATTTTAAGGTGAGCGTTATGATGGTGTTGAAGTAAATAAAAGTGGCTAGAGAGACCATTAGGCTGCATTAGAAGTTCCTAGTTTATTTCGTTTCGTATTTTGTTGCATAAATTATTGAATGATTTTATGAGGTTTGTGAGACATTGTCTTTGTATAGATGAGACCCATTTTTCATTAATACAAGATGCCGTTCTTTTGTTTTCAGAATTGTCATGACATATCGTGTCTTTTTTATTAGTTATGCATGTAGTGATTCTCTATTATTGAAACCATTGTGTTGTGATGATATCTATGATGTTACGCCTCGTGTTTCCGCCTTGGCGGGATGTGATAGATTGGTATAAGAGCCTTTGGTTATATAGAAGTAGGTGGTTGAGCCTAGACTATAACCTAGGAGTCCTTCATATAGATGCATTTTAGGGCCTAAGTGTTTAGTATTATAACTATTATCCTTTCCCCTAATTATATAGCTTTTATTATCTTATTTTGTCTAACTTTTATTTAGCTATTTTGTCTACTATTATCTAGTATAGTATATAATAATTCCTTACTATTTATAGCTATGTTTCCCTTATCCGTAAGAAGTTTTGTAGGGGAACCATTTTCTCAATTGGACTTAAGCGCTATAGAGATCCAAAAGAGGAGCCAATTAAGAAGGAGCCTCTTATGGAACTAAAGGAAATAGGGTAGTTGATCGCTTGTCGAATGCTCGTAGTAGGCATGGACCCGCGGAGTCGGGTGACTCTTGCGAAGGCAAAGTCAAACCCAAGCAAGGCCCAACATAAATTTATTCCGTCTTTTACCTCGTCACGATGCTATTGATTATTTTTTTTATTTTTTTTGGATATTTCGTATTTTGGAGGCGCTGCAAGACTTTTGTTCCTTTATGTCGTTTCGATTTTATCTTTATATAAGTAAGTATTTCTTTGATGGAACATCCTTTTCTGTGTTATATTGGAGTGGTTTAAGATGTGTAATGTGGTATATGTGCTTATATGTGCATTGTCATTGAGAGGTGTAGTATTGGAAGTAAGTATACGTGTAAAAGGATACAATTATAATTATGGTTGCCAATATAATTATAAAGGCATCACACACGTGGACTTGTGACCATGATTGCATTGATTAGTGTTTGTTTGCAAGCTGGTAGTGTAATATGTTGTGATATGTGTGATCATGATAAGGATGGTTATATAGTTATGGAATCCCTCTTTTACCTAATGCGCGATTATGTCAGGCTCAGTTGCATAGATAGTAAGTTTCCCTTCTATCTAACATTTGCGAATACCCCGGATACATGTTATTATTATTATTATGATTATTGAGTTTGTTCGTGTGCTCAATTATTCGCTCGGATATATAAACCTCATTTTAGCATCCCTTGTTTGTACCATGTTGGTATGGATGATCTAACTTTTCTATACGGCGTCTTGATTGTTAGGAATTATTGTAAACAGACTTAAGTCTGGTAGTTATAGAGTTAAGTTTGGTAGACATAGTTAAGTCTGCCAGTACT
>BQNB010191280.1:0-11711 GCA_026074375.1 Tanacetum coccineum | reverse complement strand
GGGACTGTTTCCAGGTCAGTAGCAAAACGTGGGTTTTTCTCAAAAATTTTGGCTTAGGGTCTATGAATAAAATACATGGTTGGATATATATAAGCCTTAAGTTCATGTGACGAATTGGACGCTCTTGAGTTGAATCCGAATGAAGGAGATATGGCCTTTTTACGGAAGAAGGTCAAGTCTGGAGCGACTGTTCGGAAACGTGTTTTGCTCCAGGTTCGTGTACATTAAACTTAGGTTTTAAAATATGGTTAAATTCTAGACATCATAAGCTTTCATCTATATTTGGATTCAACTTAATAGCTATTATAGAATAGAATTTATGACCAAAACCGTAAGCGATAGAAATTCAGTCAACTTTCTGTTTTGAGTTATGATTAGTAAAAACTCATTTCCTATGGATTGGTAAATGGGTCAATTGATTGGCCTAATGTTCTGGAAACTAAACTTAATTATCTTTTCAGGGGTGAAAACCCCATCCTTGTATCTCTTATAGGTTAAGAGATACGATGGTATAAAGATGACTAAAATTCAGCAACATGGTTTTTACGTCTTTTCTTGAGAAATAAAAGTGTGAACACATGGTAATGAGATAAGAATCTTTAAGCGAAACTTAGTAGACACTCAATTAGGTATAAGTGCAGGTTGTGTACCAAATTGGAGATAAAAATACTTTAGTTTAGTCTTGGTGCAAGGCCGTTCATGTTTCGGATTTTTGACTAGTATTATATAACTATTTTACTATAATGATTTCATTTATAATTCTAAGTCGCAACTTTCTTTATAGGTCTTGGCTAATTGTTGGAGTCTTCTATCTCATTGATTTCTCATTTGATATTCTACTCACGGTGAGTTCATAGCCTCGCCTTTACTACTTTAATTGTTTTTAAAAACCCGCGAGGGAGATACATGCTTGTTTTTATAAAATTGAACACAAATTGTTTTTCCGTATGCTGGACCCGAATGTATGATTAATGGTTGAG
Source organism: Tanacetum coccineum (assembly GCA_026074375.1). Classification (NCBI taxonomy): domain Eukaryota; kingdom Viridiplantae; phylum Streptophyta; class Magnoliopsida; order Asterales; family Asteraceae; genus Tanacetum; species Tanacetum coccineum. The sequence continues at coordinate 10,731 of BQNB010191280.1, read as the reverse complement.
TACCTATTTTTAAAGTTCCTAATATCGTGAACCGTTAACTACCTATTATGGGTAGACGCTAGTATAATAAATAGGCCTGTGGGGTGACTCCCCGTCCGGGGTTGGTATCCTTTTGGAACACCCACTTTCAACGGATATATTATTCTGAGAAGTAATAGGTATATATCAATAATACCTATCCTATTGGGGCAAACTTAATTTATTCTCATCAAAGGGGTCAGTTGTCACGAGCTCAGTGCATTATTAATTAAAACTTGTTTGATCCACAAGTTTTCGATGATTTAATATTTGTGTTCTAAATCTTTATGCTTAGTTAAACCTATGAATTCCACTCAACGTTCTGTTGAATTTTTAGCATGTTTATCTCAGGTAATCAAAACTAAGGACTTGGAGCTTGGGACGAGGAGGAAGTTGCGCTTATAAATGATTTTTGTTAATTCACATCATTTCCATTCTTGAAAAACAATGTTTTCACATTTAGCTGAACACTTGTACCTTGTTAGTCTTATGTTGGGACAAAGCTTGCACTCTGAACTTTCTTTTGGAATGGATTATGTTTTATAACGTCTCTTTTTTATTCGTTCTTTATAATTTAGTGATTGTTGTACTTATTATTAACACCCAAATGAAGGTCCCGAACCTTGATTTTAATTGGGGGTGTTAAAGATTGGTATCAAGAGCCATAAGTTATAGAGAACTAGGTCTTTTTTCGAAAACCTAAACTATAACTTTATTTTTTTAATTTTCGTGCGAAAAATATTCCTCGTGGTTCCCGCTCAAGTCATCCTAAGTGATTACCATTTTTAGTATTCCTTCATCGTGAATAAATTATTATTTAGTGTTTATTAAATAAATACTATAATTCATATCGAGATATACTTCAATAATTAAACTTTATATCAATGTTTTCATATTTATTTACATGTTTAAATATATCATTATTAAATTATTTACATGTTTAAATAAATTAATATTAATTTATCATATTCATTGAAATGCATTGCATTCATTCATATGTTGCATAAATTTTATCTATATTGTGACCTTATACGTATTTATTTTCCGTGATGACAGATTATCATGGCAATTTTACCCCCTCCAAACAATGATCTGAATGTTCTCGAAGATAAACATGCTCCTGCTCCTGAGCATGCTCCCATTGCTCCTAACCCTGCACCTATTCAACCAATGATTATTTAGCTGATGATGAAGGAGACCTGAAAGAAGAACCGGAAGAGGAAGAAGAACCCATCCCTAAACAAGCTCCTGCTGGGTTTGCTCCTCAATGGATTGGTGGGCATGACCCGAATAATAATAAGGGATGGATCGAAGAAGACGAGGAAGAATAGGAGGATGATGAAGAAATAGAGGATGAAGAGGATGAATAAATGGAGGTCAAGGATAATGATGATGAGAATGATGCTGAGATCATTCACCCCTATGAGGAGGCTGATCCCCTCAATAGGCCACCACCTAGCCCCGAGACAGCTGAGCGAGAGTTCATGAATGCTCCTGTTAGTCGGAGTACCTTACAGCCTATACCACCTATCCGGCAGTTTACTGGTACTTTTTATGTAGGCGAAGGATCTTCTGCCATTGTCTTTAATCCTGCCTTGTGCAAAGTTTATCCCCTAGACCTATGGTAAATGATATGAACACTCTTTACTCTAGGGTCAAGACTTTAACTAAACAGATGTAGGATAGGTTCAGAGTTGTAAGTTTGTTATTCGAAAGAGGTAAGAGAAATGATATGAGAATGGATAGCTTTGATGATGATCTGACAGCCTTAGATTCTACATTTAGGGAACAAATACAAGAAATGAAGAAGTTAATGGCTGGGTTGAGTGAACAGTTTCAACAAATTTAGGAGAGAGATTTAAGAGCTGAAAATGAAATGCTAAGGATTAGGTTAAGAGCTGCTGAGGAAAAAGCTGAGTACAATCATATCGAGGCTGAGTACAATAAGAACCACTGGGCTCGCGTGTCATGGTATTATAATGATTTGAGTGGATGGGAGTACAGACCAAGGAACTAGTTACCTTTGAAGAGGCGATATGGAGAGACGCCATATGATCCTTCTACCAACACTACTTCTCGTCCTCGACGAGATGATTCGTATGTTATGGTTAGGGACAATGCAGTCCGTGCTGATGCTGCTAGTGACCGTGGTGGTGGGAGTGCTAATACCACTGCTGTAGTTAAAGATGTTGGGGAAGATAAAGAAGATGAGGGTGATGATGCTGCTTCTGCCAAAGACTTACAGCCCTCAGAGTCCCGTGGACCTCCACGTGACCCGTAGTTGTTTAGTTTCATTTGTAGTACTTTTATTTTGTTGAAGTAATCACTAAACCAGCATGTCGGTTATTAGACTTGCTATTCATGCTTGTGATGACATGAGTCATATTTTGGTAAACAATGCAAACATGTACTAACTCTTGTGATGAATGGCTTGATCTTTACTTGTTGTGTTGTGATTTCTTTTCTTTTGTATGATGTTGATTATTGAATTCATGTTGTGATCAGACTATTTATACACATTATAGCCATATAATTGTATGAGTACTCACCATGATTTTCCTTGTGTTGTGATAGAACCATGCCTCCAAAAAGAAGATCCCAAACCAAACCTCAACATCCTTTGACCCAAGAGGCCGTCAATCAACTAGTGCGAGATGGAATTAAAGCGGCTATTAGAGCTAAACGAGAAAGAGTGAGAGAAGAAGAAACCAGAGCTGGAGGTCCTGTTGGAGGCCCAACGGCTGCGCCAGTGGCTCGAGAATGTACATTCACTGGATTTATGAAATGTGGTCCCACGCAATAGATGATGATCAACGAGTTTTCTCCAACTGATGAAGTTCAGAGGTTAGAAGATGAACTGAGACATTTAAAGTTAAGGGATATAAATATAGCTGCGTACACAGAAAGGTTTAATGAATTGGCTCTATTGTGTCCTGGTGCTGTTCCCAATGAAAAGAAGAAAGTTGAATTGTACATCAAGGGGTTGCCTGAGATCATTAAGGGTGAAACAACTTCATCCAGGCCTGCTATGCTCAATGATGTTGTGCGTATGGCACACACCTTAATGGAGCAGAAGATTCAAGAAAAGAACGAAAGAATTGCTGAAGGCAACAAAAGGAGATGGGAAAACAATAATCAAGGTGGAAACAACAACCGCAACAACAATGATAACCGCAACAACCGTGGAAATTATCGTGATAACAATCGCCACAATCAGTACAATCAAAGAAGGCAAGATGGTGCAAGGGCAATGACTGATGCCTAGAATAATGTTGTTGATCAAGGTGGACCAGCCCCAAAGTGTGATTGTTGTGGTTTGTGTCATTTTAGGAATTGTCCGGCGAAGTGCACCAAGTGCAATAAGAGGGGACATAAGACAAAGGATTGTAAAGTGAGAGGAGTGGCTACTAGGGTGAATGCTCTACCTATTCGGGCCTGCTATAAGTGCGGAGATAGAAATCATGACCGAAGCCGATGCTCTAATCTAGCTGATTAGAGAGGTGGAAATGCAACTGGCCGAGCTTATGCACTTAGAGATGTCGAGCAAGGTCAAGGACTGAATGTTTTCACTGGTACGTTCTTACTCAACAATCGCTATGCTAGAGTATTGTTTGATTCTGGTTCAGACAAGAGTTTCATTAATTCTGGATTTAGTCATTTAATTGATATTAAACTAGTGAGATTAAATATAAGTTATGAAGTGGAATTGGCTGATGGGGAATTAGTTAGTACAAATACCATTCTAAGAGGTTGCACTTTGAATCTACTTAATCAAATGTTTGAAGTTAACCTTATGCCTATAGAACTCGGTACCTTCGATGTGATTATTAGTATGGACTGGTTAGTTAAGCATGATGCTCTCATAGTTTGCGGAAAGAAAGAAGTTCATATACCGGTTAAGGGTAAGATGTTGGTAGTTAAGGGAAATTGTGACGTATCTCGATTGAAGGTGGTATCCTGTATTAAGGCGAGAAAATACATAGAAAGGGGATGCCATTTGTTTGTAGCCCATGTGACGGAGAAAGAGCCAAAAGAAAAATGTTTGGAGGACGTGCCTATGATTCGCGAGTTTCCCAAGGTGTTTCCTGATGATTTACCAGGACTCCCACCACCTCGACAAGTAGAGTTTAGAATCGAACTTGTGTCTGGAGCCGCACCTGTCGTACACGCTCCTTATCGTTTAGTGCCGTCTGAAATAAAGGAGTTGTCAAATCAACTAAAGGAGTTGTCAGAGAAAGGATTCATTCGATCGAGCTCTTCACCTTGGGGAGCTCCAATTTTGTTTGTTAAGAAGAGAGACGGATCTTTCCGTATGTGTATCGATTACCGCGAACTAAACAAGTTGACGGTCAAGAACCGATATCTGCTTTCCAGGATTGATGATCTATTTGATCAACTCCAAGGTTCGAGCGTGTACTCAAAGATTGATTTGCGGTCAGGTTATCATCAACTCGGCATTCGAGAAGAGGATATACCAATCACAGCCTTCCGAACTCGATATGGTTATTTTGAGTTCCAAGTAATGCCATTTGGATTAACCAATGCTCCTGTGGTATTTAAGGACTTAATGAATCGAGTATGCAAGCTGTACCTCGAAAAATTTGTGATTGTGGTCATCGATGACATACTTATCTATTCCAAGAGCAAAGAAGATCATGAAGAACATTTAAAGATTATTTTGGGGTTGCTCAAGAAAGAGAAATTATATGTCAAATTCTCAAAGTGCGATTTCTGGCTCGATTCATTAAAATTTCTCGGTCATGTGATCGATAGTAAAGGATTTCACGTTGATCCCTCCAAAATTAAAGCCATCAAGAATTGGACTGCGCCTACAACACCAACAAAAGTGAGACAATTTCTAGGTTTAGCTGGATATTATCAAAGATTCATCGAGGGGTTTTCTTTGATTACAAAACCATTTACTAAACTAACCCAGAAGAACAAGAAGTAAGAATGAGGTGAAGATGAAGAAGAATCTTTTTAGATGTTTAAGCAGAAATTATGCAGTGCGCCAATATTAGCATTACCCGAAGGGTCAGAAGATTTTGTCGTATATTGCGATGCATCCATCAAAGGTTTTGGAGCGGTGCTGATGCAAGGAGAGAAGGTGATCGCATATGCCTCACGCCAATTAAAGAAGCATGGAGAAAACTATACGACTTACGATTTAGAGTTGGGCGCCATGGTGTTTGCCCTACGACTTTAGAGACATTACCTGTATGGAACGAAATGTGTTGTGTTCACAGACCACAAAAGTCTGCAATACATTTTGGACCTGAAAGAACTCAATTTGAGGCAACGCCGATGGATTGAATTATTAAGCGATTATGATTGTAAAATCCGCTACCATCCCGGTAAGGCCAATGAGGTGGCCAATGCATTAAGCAAAAAGGAAAAGGAAAAACCACTAAGGGTTAGAGTTCTGGTTATGACAGTTTACCCCGACTTAACTGAGAGAATATTACGGGCTCAAACATGAGCGATGAATGAAGAAAGGGTGAAAGCAGAGAATTTAGGAAGGCTGATCAAGCCAATATTTGAAATTTGCTCCGACAGAATTCGATACTTTGATAAACGAATACGGTTGCCATTTTTTGGTGGATTACGGGATTTGATTATGCTCGAGTCGCATAAGTTAAAATATTCGATTCATCCTAGTTCTGATAAAATGTATCAAGATTTGAAGAACCTCTATTGGTGGCCGAACATGAAGGCTGATATTGCTACCTATGTTAGTAAGTGCCTGACTTGCGCCAAGGTGAATGCTGAACATCAGAAGCCGTCAGGTTTACTCCAACAACCAGAAATCCCCGAATGGAAATGGGAGAAGATAACCATGGATTTCATTTTCGGTCTCCCGAGAACCCCAAGTGGTTATGACACGATCTGGGTTATTGTCGATCGGTTAACTAAGTCGGCTCACTTCCTGCCGATGAAGAAGACCGATAGTATAGAGAAATTAACTCATCAGTACTTGAAGGAAATTGTTTATAGACACAGGGTGCCCGTATCAATCATATCGGACAGAGATAGCCGATTTACATCAGGATTCTGGAGATCATTTCAAAAGGCCTTGGGAACCGATGTGAACATGAGCACTGCCTACCACTCAGAAACAGATGGTCAGAGTGAAATAACGATACAAACTTTAGAAAACATGTTGCGGGTGTGCGTGATTGATTTTGGGAAGAGTTGGGATCGACATTTACCTCTAGTTGAGTTTTCTTATAATAACAGTTATCATGCGAGCATCAAGGCCGCACCTTTCGAAGCACTCTATGGGCGGAAGTGTAGATCGCCTATTTGTTTAAGTGAGGTTAGAGATAGCCAACTCACAGGGCCAGAGCTTATTCGAGAGATGACGGAAAAGATTGTGCAAATCAAAAACCGCTTACTGACTGCTCGTAGTGGTCAAAAGAGTTATGCGGATGTGAGACGTAAAACGATGGAGTTAACTGTGGGAGACATGGTCATGTTAAAGGTGTTTCCTTAGAAGGGAGTGATTCGTTTTAGAAAGCAAGGAAAGCTGAGTCCTCGATATGTTGAGCCATTCAAAATTACTAATAGAGTTGGTCCAGTAGCATATAAATTGGAACTGCCAAGAGAAATTCAAGGAATCCACAACACCTTCCATGTTTTTAATCTCAAGAAGTGTTTGGCAGATGAGAATCTGATTATTCCGCTCGAAGAAATTCAACTCGATGAAAAATTGCACTTTATAAAAGAACCGGTTGAAATTATGGATCGTGAAGTAAAACAACTCAAGCAAAGCCGTATTCCCATCGTTAAGGTTCGCTGGAACTCACGGCGAGGCCCGAAGTTCACATTAGAATGAGAGGATTTCTTTAGGAGCAAATATTCGCATCTGTTCTCGAGCAAGAAGAAGACGAGTATGAAGAATCGAGCACCGGGACGACGCTCCTGTAAGGAGGGGAGGATGTAAAACCTCGTACTTAAGGTCACTACTTATTTCGTACATATAATTATTCTCTATATTTTTAAATAATTCATTTTTATTATTTTAGTCGATTCTCATTAAAATCGTCAAGTTTTAAACCCTCGCGAACCCTACAATTTAAATCTATCTGTTTCATCGATCGAGAAATCAACGAAAGTCGTATTTAGCCATGAGAGCTTATTTAATTTCATTTTTATTATTTTTCATCTTTTATTTATGTTTAGCCAAGACTGAATCAAAAATCGTGTTTTATAGCGAACTAGAATAAGTAATTGGGCCCGGAAACAAAGTGGTACATAGATTTATCAAACAAAAAGCCCAACCAAGCCCACCCCAAAGGAGGGGGCCGGTTAATAACTCAAAACAAACGCACCCTTATTTTTTTTAGGAAATTACTAGTATATATCCTCCCTATAAATACAATCTTAATCCCTTTATAACACACATACACCCCAACGTTAAAAAAAAGAGAGAAACCATTTGACTTCTCCTCCCTCTCTCTTTTGTTCGACAGCATCTACCAGAAAAACCATCATCACCACTAAAACTTCATAAAATCACTTCCTCTTTACACCAAAACATCCCTAAAATCGTCCTCAACCTATCCCTATAACTAAAAACAACCATGCACTTGATTTAGAAAATCTTGATTTTCAAGAACTTGGAGATTTTTAAGGGTTTGATTTGATTTGAAGGTGTTGGAGCATTAAGGGTTTGAAAATAAGTGGTTATAAGCAAGATTGAAGTTGGAAAAAGCTAGGGTTCCTTTGGTTTGGATCTAGGTGTCCACGGCAAGCAACATAAACCCCTTTAGGGTTTGTGTTTTATCTCTTAAATCACTCCATTGTAAGTTAAAAGTGTTTCCTTAAACTCCCTTTTTATTGTTTTGATTTTATAGTAAATGCATGCTATTGATCTTTGGTTTTTATGAACATGCAAGCCTTGATTAGGAATGGTTTTGGTTAGATGGTGAAAGTAATGTGAAATGGATATAAGATGAATTATATTGATGTATTTTGGCTTTGTGTTGGATAAATTGATGATTTGGAAGTGTTTGGATTGAATTTAGAGGTAGGAACTTCGGACAGCTTTAGGTCAGTAGGAAAACGTGGGTTTTTCTCAATATTTTTGGCTTAGGGACTGTGATTAAAAGAGATGGTTGAATAGGTATAGTCTTAAGATTCATGTGGCCAGTTGGATGGTTTTGTATCGATTCCGGATGAAGGAGATATGGCCTTTTTACGGAAGAAGGTCAAATCTGGAGCGGCTGTTGGGAAACGTGTTTTGCTCCAGGTTCTTGTACAATAAACTTAGGTTTTAAAACATGGTTAAATACTAGACATAATAAGCTTTCATCTATCTTTGGATTCAACTTAATAGCTATTATAGAATAGGATTTAGGGCCGAAACCGTAAGGGATAGAAATTCAGCCAACTTTCTGTTTTGAGTTATGGTTAGTAAAAACTCATTTCCCGTGGATTGGTAAATGGTTCGATTGATTGGCCTAATTTTATGGAAACTAAACTTAAGTATCTTTCCAGGGGTGAAAACCCCATCCTTGTATCTTTTATAGGTTAAGAGATACGATGGTGTAAAATGACTAAAATTCAGCAACATGGTTTTTACGTCTTTTCTTGAGAAATAAAAGTGTGACCACATAATAATGAGATAAGAATCCTTAAGCGAAACTTAGTAGACACTCAATTAAGTATAAGTTCAGGTTGTGTACCAAATTGGAGATAAAAACACTTTGGTTAAGTCTTGGTGCAATGTCGTTCATGTTTCGAATTTTTGACTAGTATTGTATAACTATTTTTACTATAATGATTTCATTTATAATTCTAAGTCGTGACTTGCTTTATAGGTCTCGGCTAATTGTTCGAGTCTTCTATCTCGTTGACTTTTTATTTGATCTTCTACTCATGGTGAGTTCATAGCCTCGCCTTTACTACTTTAATTGTTTTCTTAAAACCCCACGAGGGAGATACATGCTTGTTTTTTATGAAATTGAACACAAATTGTTTTTCCGTATGCTGGACCCGAATGTATGATTAATGCTTGAGTACCTATTACTAAAGACCCTAATATCATGAACCGTTAACTACCTATGATGGGTGGATGCTAGTATAATAAATAGGCCTGTGGGGTAACTCCCCGTCCGGGGTTTGTATCATTTTGGAACACCCACTTACAACGGATATATTATTCTAAGAAGTAATAGGTATATAGCAATAATACCTAACCTATTGGGGAAAACTTAATTTATTCTCGTCAAAGGGGTCGGATATCACGAGCTCAATGCTAATTAAAACTTGTGTGATCCATAAGTTTTCAATGAATTAAATATTTGTGTTCTAAATCTTTATACTTATATAAACCTATAAATTTCCCTCAACATTTCGTTGACTTTTTAGCATGTTTATCTCAGGAAATCAAAGCTAAGGACTTGGAGCTTGAGACGAGGAGGAAGTTGCGCTTAAAAATGATTTTTGTTAAATCACATGATTTCCATTCCTCAAAAACAATGTTTTTATATTTTCTTGAATACTTGTACTTTGTTAGTCTTTATGTTGGGGCAACGCTTGCACTCTGAACTTTCTTTTGGAATGGGTGTTATAACGTCTCTTTTCGAGTCGTTCCTTTTAATTTATTGACTGTTGTACTTATTATTAACACCCAATTGTTAGTCCCGAATCTTGATTTAAATTGGGGGTGTTAAAGTATGATAATTGTAATGCGCAAAATATCACAAAATGTATCAAGTATGTATTGCCTAGTATGCAACATAAGGAGTGATTACGATTGCTCTAAGTTCATGAAACTAAGGCTCAGACTTGTAAAGTATCCCACTCTATTGAAGGCGCCTAAGAGTTCCAGTATATGAAGTTTGATGCTCTGACATGGTATAAGTTCATTAGTTCGATCTTGAACTAGTGAGAGGTACTCACCCAAACGGGCTTGTCACGCCCCAAATAGATCTATTTTAAAATAATCGCGTCTACCAACTTGTAGTTAATAGTTCAATCCACTTAAGCTAATCCATAATCATTTGAGTAAAAGTAAAGTTGTTGCGTCCATATGTAAAGACAAGAAATGTATCCCACAACGAGATATGTAAATGAGTATGTAGCGAGTGGGACGGTTTTGTAAACGAGTATGTAAGCGATTTTGTATACAAGTATGCAAACGAGTATGTAAACAAGTTATGAAACCAAATATGAAAACGAGTTTGTAATTGCGCATGTATTCTCACCCCAAAGGTTATAAAGTATGTATAAAACGAGTAAAACATGAGGCTATAAACTCACCTCAAGTGAAAGTAGTGATTATCGCAAAATCAACATAGTAATCGTCTAAAACGATCCGGAATGCAACCTAATTAATTATATGTCGTATAAATATGATGTATTTAATATAATCTCACGACAATGCATCTATTAAGCTAGATCACCACACTATAGGTTTGTTTAATTTATAACACGAAATAAATGTGTTATAAATGTTTAAGTATTCACATGTGAAAAATATTATTTATATGAATTGATAAATAATGACTAAGTATAAGTATATAATTAAACTTGTAAAAAAGTTTTTATATACTCTTGTTATTAAATGTTTAAGTATACATATGTATATGTTTAAAAATGTAGAAAATAGTGATCTGCCTCCGAATACGTATACGTAATACATAGTATAAGGATTAGTCAATTATAGTATAGTAAGTATTTTCCGTCGGATTTAAGATAAACGCTTTT
>BQNB010191279.1:0-11711 GCA_026074375.1 Tanacetum coccineum | reverse complement strand
TACTTATGCATTTTTTATCTATCTGATGTAACTTGCACAAAAATAACCAAAACTTTAAAACCTTCTATTGCAGACCAAAAACATTAAATCCAACACTCTTAAAACACAAGTCTAAATGCAAATTAAGTAAATGTAAAATCTAGGACAGAAAAAGGCTTATAATGCAAATAGAAATTGACAGATTTGGACTTATGAAAAACTAACTAGTGAAAATACTTACTAACTATAATCCTAGCTTATAAAACTAGCTTAGACAAACTTATATGAGAGATTGAACCAAAAACAAAAGACCAAATGGCCAACTACAGTTTTAACTTGAAGTTAAAACTGCTATGCCAAACACCCCTTTAACTAGACTCAAAACCATTTTAGCTTATGAAAATGAAATTAAGAGCTTAAGACCTAAATACCAGATAACAAATAGATTATAACAACCTTAATAAGCATAAAACTATAAGTAAATAAGCTAGAAACAATAAGCTTCAAGTTAAGCTAATATTTTTTAGTTTTGACAGTTTTATGTATTTAAACTAAGAAATCTAAGATCTAAGCTATAAAACTTAAAAACAAATACTGAAACATATTTAATAAGCACAAATAGAAAGAATTAAGCACAAATAAGCTAGACTATAAGCAGTTTAAGCAAAATTAAGCTAGGAAAATTAAGACAGAAAGAGTAAATGAACTTACAAGGTACCTTAGCTAAACAAAGGTATCAAAGGCTCTAATGAGCTATCTACAAGCTCTGACTTATTAAGAATAAGCCAGTAAAAGTCCTTATGAGCTCTTCCATGGTAAGCTCATCTTCCAAAAAGCTCAAAATCCAATAAGCCAAGGTATTAAGCTGAATTTTGATTTAAGTATATTAAGAGCTTATTAATAGCTCAATTTGAGCTTAGAGACTCAAACAGCTTGTATGAGCTTATTAGGAGCTTTTAGAAAAGCGACTGAAAACATTTAAAAACAATAAGAGCTTATGATAGATTGAATAAAAGAACACTAGATTTCATTAACTTGAAAAGTGATTACAATCTCTTGAAGATGAATTACAATAACTGAATTTGAAAAGTACAAAAGCTAAAGTTTAAAAGCTAAAAATTACATAAGCTAAATTTTTAAAAGCTAAAAATTACTAAAGAGAAGATTCCTTTTGTGTGAGTGAATGCTTGTATTTATAGTGCTGAAAGGATGCTTCTAGGCCCCTGAGTCAGGTATACACTCCATTGGATCCTGTCCCTTTAATCTAACTAATCATTGGATCCCTATTATGGGCCTTTAGATCACTTTGGTGAGCACACGGATTGCCAACGTGGCATTCCGTGTGTCAGAGCCACTGTGCTTCTTTTTCAAGCCTTTTAGTGCAAAAATCTAGCCCTTGGTGTGTTTCCTTGCATCCGCGTGGCATTCTCCTTGTGGGTATTGGCCAATGAGAGGGCTTATGTAACGTTTATCCCTGCCATGTTGTACTTAGCCACTTGAATTAGCTTGCCATGTCACCAATTTGGTTTTACCCCTTGATTTGACGTTGGGTAAAAGGTTGAAGACGGGTGAACAGTAGTAACTAAATTTCCCTCGGTTTACTTTTATAAAAGGGATGTTTGACTTTCTTTTGACCTGGGGTTTTACCTTGGGCTTATAAAGGGTTTTGGGCCGGGTATTTAGGTGTTGGGCTTAGGCTTGGATTTGGTAAATGTAAGAAAGATAACGAGTGTTATCTCTTATAGTGTTAAGAGATAACACCGTTAGGGCTTTGGGACTTTTTATGAATTTTGGGGACCATTTTTGCAATTTGGTTAACTTTGAGGGACTGTTTTGGGAAATTTGGGTTTTGTCTTTTTGTGGTTGACTTTGTTTGACCTTTGATAGCATTCTCCCGGCTTTTGTATTCTCTTTTTCGTTCCCGTGTCCGTGATTGTCCGGTTTTGACCATTTTCTTGAGATTTTTGCAATATCCGTACCTACATAATCACAACGACAAAACAAGCAATATTCAAGTATTTAAAGCACAATTTTGTCTTTTATGGGCCATTTTTGATATAAAATGGATATGTGTTTTCACACATATCAAAATTACTCTTTAAAAGTATTTTACAATACAACCTTCTAGACCTCGTAATTAAAAACACGAAAAGCATACACTAGCACCTCACATAAGTGTTTGGGATTCTCTCTTTCAGTCGGGTGTATAATAAATTATAACATAATACATCACAACATGGGGTTTATAACACGTACCCCTACACTTGAGCTTTTACATACTCGATATTTACAATTTAACTAATGACCCGATTTGAGGTAGATCAAAATAACATGGAGATCATCTAACAAACGTATGGGGGTATTGACTTTACTTTTCTTCCCCATTCTTCCATGAAATAAATACTACCATGAATCCCAATCGTCCTAAAATACTATTTACAAGGATAAGGACTTAGCAACCATGTACTTAAATAATTAACTTGAGTTAAACACATTAATGTACTAAAAGTGAGTACATGCAAGGTAGGCTAACGCGATTTGGGTGTAACGATTGGTTTAAGGGTTAATAATGCTCTTCATGAATAGTCTGGCTTAACTAGAAAATTACGAGAACCGTGAAAAAGGATAGGCTCGGAGGGTTGTACTAGGGGTATCCTGCACTAATAATGAGTGCATGGCAAGGATGTGGGATAGTTACATGATCGGTGTGACCATTATAACAGTTATAGGTTTAAAACATGGGTTAATCCTAGTGCCTCTTATCAAGCAAATCCTAATACTCACTATGCGGTCTCGAAATGCATCACAAAAACAATTTCTATAATTTAATACACTACCGGTACACTCATATAGTTTAAACCGATCTTAATGCTCCAGAAAAGGCGACAAAACCACATATACATATCCGAAACGACGGAATAGATACACATGATTGCTTACTCCTTAACTCAAGAAAGCTAAAGGTATAAACTATCTTGGGTATCAATAATAGATACCTGAATTCCTATAGATCTAAAGGCGAACCTCACATTTTTGGGGTGGAATTCTGAGGGTTTTTGTGCTAGTCATATACATTCCTATCCATGAGACGCTATTAATACTCGGTTTTCGTCGGTATGTGTCATAAAAAAATTTAAATTTGGGTCAAAATTACCTTTTTATGCTATGTTTCGATATATTACCCATCATTTTAAGGACAAAGCAAATGGCAAATGAAAGAATAGTTTCTAAGGCTTATTTCCCCCTACACTTAAGTTGAACATTGTCCCCAATGTTCTATAGAAGTACCCGTAAAAACGAATAAAGGGAAAAGAAAACAAGTAAAAGAAACTAGTACTCCCCTGGTTTGCTCAATAATGGAGAAGAAACATGCGATAACTGGTTAAATCGTCCTCCAAGAATCATACAATGAAACTTCCTAAGAACTTCCAAGCTTCTTCTCATCAAATATAACATGTAATCAAAGACAAAGACAACTACACCAAGCATAAAATGTGCGATATAATAATATACAGTGTGAAATTAGGGTTGACTCTATAAAGCAGTAAAGATAGGATGAGAGAATTGTTAAACTCAGGGTTTTGCAAGTTTATAAAAGAATTACAACTTTCTTAAGTGTTGTACAAGTTTTATTTTCAAAAATACTTAAAATTTTCAAGTTTTCCTGTAACTGGGCGATTGACGCCGTCAGGGATATCCTGACCCCGTCACAGGTGTCGTGGTGACGGCGTCACGTGCAAATCGTGACACCGTCTCCATACTCTGTGAAAACTCATTTTTTGTTTTTGATGAAAAATTCTATGCACTCATTCTTAAAAGTTATTTTCATGTACAAAATACTGCATACCAACCTGAAAATTAATAATTCTATCATATGACTCGAAACTGACGCGAATTAATCTAAACAATTTATTTCAAATGTTTGAATTTGATTCTAAAAACCGGATATTTCCGTTACACTTATTTTGTTGCAAAATACTTTTGATTGCAAATAAGACAAAGTTACAAACAAACAAAGCATGATTACAAAGTAATTCAAACATAATTAAACAAACAATAAAGAATTAAAATATAAGACACTAATTAAGCTAATTCATAATGAACTTAAACAAGTATTCGGAACAAGATTTAAAGTATTCAAATCCTAAAAACTATTACAAACCATAATTGTTCAAATGACAAGGGATGAAAATAATAATGGAACGAAACAAGAGTGATCAAGAAGAGCCATCCTACGAAGGGTCGGGGTGGTATGTGTAGCCGGAAGGCATGTGCCCATGATAGACATAAGGAGGGTAGTCGGCTTTAAACCCAGTAAATGGATCAATCTGGAGGTGTGACTCAAGGTTATCGCGGGTCGACATGCGCTGGAACTGGCGGACGGCGTGATCATACATCCAATGGGCCCTTTGTTCTTGTTGTTCAATCCAAGTATTGAGCCTACCCCATTGGTTATCTTGTTGGTCCATCCATCGCGCCTGCAGGACCTGCCAATATCCTGCACTCATGTTCCGGTAGATATTCGCGAAACCCCAGCTCCCTCATTTCCTCCTTCTCCATCGCCTTCCTCATCATCACCTTCATCTTCCTCTACATCCCCTCTGGTAACCGGCCAACAACACTCACCCTCATGGAGCTGTATGATGACTCCCATCTTAACCAATGATTTCTTCCTATAAACATGTGGAGGGGGCTCACGGTTTAATACACTTACCATTGCTTTGGTAAGCAAACCAAAGGACCGGACTATCTTTGTTACAAACATCCTCCTAAAAATCACACTCTTATCCCTTACGCCTTTTAGTTATTTGGCGAGCCAATAGGGAATGTTGCAAACAACCCCTTCCTCGAAGATGCAATAGAGATAGAATAAGTCAATCTCGGTGACACGATTAGTGGTTTCCTTCTAACCCGTGATGGTTATTGTGATGCACATATGAGCAAGCTTGATCCTTGGGTCCCTAATAGATTTTGCTTTTGTGTTCCCCACATTAAACATGTCATCACCAATACTAGGCCAAAACAAATAAGTCAAATGAGTAGAATTGACCGTTTCTGCACTTCTTAGACCACTAAGTGTCGCACCATCTATGGATTCCCTCTCGGAGTACAAACCAACTCTCCATCCTAACTCAAAAGGGACATTTCCCTCTCTAATCCTCCCAACCTAAATGTGACACCCTTGTGTAGTAGTTCATACCTACAAGGAGAGGCATCAAACTCAAACGAGGCAAAGAATTCGCGAACAAGCTCGCGAAAGATGGGCTCGTTGATTTGGAAGAGGTTAACCCATTGTGGTCCAGAGAAGGTATCGGTGTTGATGGAGTTGAAGAATGACTGAGCAAGACCTTTGTTAGAGAGAAACTCCCAATCTACAACATCCCCGGGGTGAATAGAGTGCCCAACGAGGTTGTCATAGTTCATTTGATGGTCTTCGTAATCGAACAATCCAAACTTGCAAACCTTTTCTTCCATTGTTTCTTCTTGAGATGAGGAGGCTTTCCCCTACTGCTCCTATCTCTTTTGCTCATTTCCTACATCAAAGTTTAGGACAAGAAACGAGAGGAGTTAGAGAGCAAGAATTAGGCTGATTATTTGGTCAGAAGGTGGCGACGGCGTCACCAATAACATGTGATGCCGTCACAGAGGTTGTGATTTGAAAAATGTTTTTGTGAGGGAAAACTGAGCGATCTTCCGATAATCATGTTCCCAAACACCCTCTTAGCATTAGACCCATATTAAAAATTTTAAAAATTGGAGTCATCAATCTTAAATTCGAGTTGTTTTTGCAAAAGTGTTGATTTCGGATGATTCAATACTTAAGGTAAGAACAAACTACTTAGATTGGTGTCCAATTGTTCCTAATTTCAATCAATTGGGTTTGAATCAAACTAGGGGAATCAATCAATAGAATGGATTTGAAATTGATTAAATGAAATCGCAAGAGTAGAAGGAATGATTTACTTACCGATTAAGGATTAACGATCGTTGGATAGCAGAAATCGAATTGGGGATTGATAAGGATGGTTGTTGGCTGCTTATGTTTGTGTGAAGGGGAAAGGGGAATTGTGATGTGTTCTAGAAGTTTTAGACCCGGATTGACGTGATGGCGTCACGTATTAATCGTGACGGTGTCACGGGGAATTTTTCATTTTAAACCCTTATTGTTTTAAGACTTTCGAAAGTGCAGCCCTTGACTTCCTTTTAAGGAAAGATCGTGTGTCTTTCCTCCTGGGTCAAACACACGGTTGCTCTCTACGTGTATAAACGAGCAGTGGGGAGAGGGATCACGTTTGATGGGGTCGTTTCCACAAAGGTGGGGTCGCTTTGAGTAGGCGGTCGAGCGGTTAGGGAATTGCTCGGGTTATGATGGGACTGATTAGCCCTCTTTCCAGGTTTAAACCCAAAGGTATTCTTTCGAGGATGAGATGTATTCGAGGGTATTAGTCGGAAGTATCTTACGCAAAGAAGATTTGCAGGGGTAGGAATCATTTTCTTCTCGAGGTTTTCTAAGAAGTTATGTTTAGCACTGTTCTCCAGGGCCTTAGTGTCCGGATACTTTGTGATTTTCTTGATCTTCCTAGGTTTATTTTCGTTTTCCTTTATCCTTTTCTTATGTCTTCTTGGGACTTCCGACGAGAATTCCATGAATTCTTGTGCAATAACTTGCATGTAATCTTCGAGTTGTCTGATCCTTTCTTCTTGGTCGAAGATGAAATTGGTCATAATATGTTCGAACTCTGCTTGTCATGACGGCTCAGGGAGTTGTCGGTACATCTCATTCATTGTCATCTCAAACATGTCCCGGCTTTTTCCCATTACTGACAGTGCGTTGTTCATGAGCGCGTCGACTTTGTGCTCTATGATTCCTAGTAATTGCTCGATGTCAGGGTTTTCGTAATTGAGGTCTCCATCTTCAGGGTTAACGGGGTCGTTCCACCCTTCATCTTCATACTGGGCTAATTCCTCCATATAAACCCAAGCTCTTTCAGCGCTCATCCTTCTTAGTTGACCGCCAGCGGCGAAATTAATTTTTCTTTTTAGGGAATCATCAATACAATCGTAGAATATTTGGACTTGGAGCCAAAGGTCGATGCCATTATGAGAGACTTTTTGTAGTAAGTCCTTAAAACGAGTCCATGCTTCTGAGATAGATTCTCCATGATATTGTTGGAACATCAGGATATCATTTTGGAGTTTTGCGGTCCTTCCCGGTGGAAAAATTGAGCAAGGAAACGAGTAGTAAGATCCTCCCATGTGGTGATGGATCCTGCTGGAAAACGTTCAAGCCAATTGCTAGCTTGATCGCGAAGGGAAAATTGAAATAAACGCAGGCGCGTTCTTTCCTTGTTTTCACCGTCAAGGTCAAGTGAGTCCACAAGTTTTAAGAAATCCTTGAGGTGTTGGTTTGGATCTTCGGACCGGAGTCCGTAGAATGAGCATCCGTTTTGCACCAACCGGATGGTGTCGGATCGAAGAGGTACCACGTTGTTCCCTACGAGGAGCTCAATGGTACTCATGTAGCCCTCATGGCTAGGATTGGAGTAGTCTCTAAGAGTACGGATAGGATTCTCGTCTCCCATTATGGTTGACGAGAATGGGTTACGAAAAAAATAACACAAAGAAAAGATAGACTACAAGAAAGCTAATATGCATAATTAAATTCTCACTTGAAAGGATTCAAGCAAGTAGAACTAAGCTAAACTATAATTAAAACCTAACTATTTCTCGGCAGCGGCGCCAAAAACTTGTTGCGGTCGTCGTAAGGGACTTCTACAAGAAGTTTTACAACTCCCTTGGCAGAGTACTTAACCGTTGTAGTAGTAGTATAGGCAAGACTCGGGGGTTGTTATCGTTCTCTAGGGGAATAGGTTGGGAAGGCTTGATCACTGTCTAACATAATTCTAGGGGTTGAGAGAAGATTATTTTTTGTATTTTTATATTTATAAGAAAGTTGTAAAATCATATGTTTGAGATGTTTGGTTGGTTTTAGCTATTAAACTAAATAGTAAACTACACTAACGGTGATAACAATATAATAAAAAGATTGTATTCATTTAATCATGTATTACTCCCTAGATTGCTTCTCCTAGTGTTGTTGCTTTGTCAAACTTGTGATGATCTATGTAATCATTTTCTAAGTCATGAACAGATTACACGAACCCGCCGTCTATTTAATATTCCGTTAAGGCAAAACACAAAGTAAGGTAGTATGAAGATTATTACCCGGCCCCCAAGAGTATATTAAATGCATTTTAAATATATTAAAATTGGATCAACCATATTAAGGGTAAGGTAGTATGAAGACTGTTACCGATGGTATCCTTTCTACACAATCACGTTTCCCTAGACATATCAACAGCGATACAGACAAAAGATGGTTTTCTAAAGCCTAACATGCATATTTATCATAAGAAGCAACATCACTAAGATCTACATTCTAAGTTTCATACAATCATAAATGAATACAATAAGGAGTTTAGCCAAGCATGTTAAAGATAAAGCAATAACAATAAAGAATCAAACAACAAGACATATTGAATGATTAAGATAGTCTTACTTGATTAAAACATGAATTGAAGGAGGTACAATAGTGTTTTGAAGCCTTAAAATCGTCCTATAAGCTGCCAAACGAACTAGGGTTTGTCCCCCTTTTTAGTCTAAAGTTACACACCTAAAACCCTAATTTCGGGCTTGTATATATAGAAAAATCACTGCGACGGCATCGCGTTTTAATCGGGACGTCGTCGTGAAGTAGAATATTCTAGATCTTGGGCTGGGTCGTGCGAGCTGACGCCGTCATGCTTTCTTGTAACACCGTCATGGGATGAATTGTGACGGCGTCAAGTGTATCATGTGACGCCGTCTCCAGCCTCTAAGAAAGTAATCTTGAGAAATGTTGGTGTAAGTCCGTAGTCTTGTCTGTTTCTTCTCTAAATGAGCCCAAGTCATGTGTATTTCCTCCGAATGCCTTCCAAATGCTAAATACTTAAAAAGGAACGATTAAGTATCTATTTTGGGCATAAATGCATGATTTTGGGGGTTAAATGACCCTAAAAAGTGTATAAAATGACACCTCATCAGGCACATATACGCCGTATCTTCCTTGATGGATACGGCGTATTGGATGTTAGAACAGTATTCTTGAGATTTCTTTGTTTAAGCTACAGAATACATGCGTTTTTGCTAATCTTCACAAAGTACTTCATAATTACTGCAATTCTCAAATATAATCGATTAAGTATCAATTATTGCAATAACTATACAAAATGGGTAATTTACATGGGATAAATGATGCTATAAATGTGAAGTTATTTGATTTCATTAAATATCCCCCCACTTGAATCCTACTTGTCCTCAAGTAGCCTTTAGAAATTTATGAAAATGTATCCCAAAGAATTTTTCCGCTAAGCATTTATTCGTTTAATCACTAGTACACAACCAAACACCTCACTAAATAGGAAGATAAAAACACTCAAATCACTCGACAAATCTATGTTGTAACATGTAACTAATTTACTCAATTGCTCGGTCATGACGAGTATTCTATCATAAGCTTGACAAGGATACACATCTCCAACATTAAAGCTAAGGAGTAACAAGTTTATAAAGGTAAAATGGGTTTAAAAGGCTTAAAAGGGTTTGATCACTCTTTCTAATCTCTATTGTTAGCCTTAATCATATTAAGTCAAACAAGAATGTTATCGGTCTTATTAAGTCAAAGAAAGTCTTGTAATGTAATAGGCTAGTCGGATATTAACGGGCTTGGATTGTAATCTAATATTGTTCATGTTTCAGGCTCAAAGCCCAAGTTAAGCCAAGCCCGACCCATTTAGAAAGCCCACACGCCATATGTTAGCTAAAGGTATAAATGGAACTTCTCCACACATGGAGAGTGTGTTGGTTGCATTTGCTTTCATTTGTAACTCACCAAACTTCTCTCTAATCTAATCTTTCTCTCTTGTTTCTCTTTCTACTTTCTCTCTCTATTTTTTTAGCTTATTGCTTATTGGTATGGCTTATTGGTGTGATATGGGTTAAGTTTTGGGATAACATTTGGTATCACTCGCCTCGGGTGGGTTTAGTGTTTTTGTTGTGGTCGTGTCTATTGAGCTTATACGACAGCTTATTTATTAAGCTATAAACACTCGATTTTGATTTAGTGTCTAACATATTTTATTGTTTTCTTTTGCAAAATACAGTGTTTCATTAATTCTAACAACATTTTAATATATTATCTTTTTCCGTTTTCATCTTTTTTCTATGATCGTCTACTGTTTACATTTCTGTCTCAAGATTCTTGTTTAAGTAGCTTATTGTGAAGCTTATTCTATGGGCTTATTCGAGTATTAGATGAGATTATAGTTTATGGTCACGACAAGATTCAAGAAGATACGAGGTTTATTTGTGTTTCTGGGTAAAACGGAAGAGAAGGACGACGAAGGTGTGTTGTGGTTTCTGGGCAAAGAAGAAAGGTACAAGGACCACAAGACATAGTACACCGGATTCAAAGCTAGAGGTCACCGAACTCGTAATTTTCAAAGGTCACCAAACTTGCAGTTCCTTCATTCACCGAACTAGCAGTTTTCAAAGGTCACCGAACTCGCATTTATAGAAGGCACCGAACTCGCAGTTCCTTCATTCACCGAACACACAGTTTTCAAAGGTCACTGAACTCGCAGTTAAAGAAGGCACCGAACTCGCAGTTCCTTCATTCACCGGACTCGCATTTTTCTTCTTCAACCGGACTCGCAGCTCGTTATTCAACCAGACTCGCAGGTTTTAAGTTCACCGGACTCGCAATTGCTCTTCATCAACCGGACTAGCAGTTTTTGGAAGTCACCAAATTCGCAGTTTACTTTTTAAGTAATTTTTAGGTTTTTCAGTTTCGAGTAACGGTTCACTACGGGACATATAACTTATATCATTGTGATTGTGACAACTTTTCGATCAACGTAGTATATTTACTTCTTACCGACGATAACTGTATAAACTTACAACTTAAACCGAAACTAAACCCTAATTTGGAAATTTAAATACGAGGAAGAAAACTTTTGGTGGGACAATTTGGACATCTATTAAACAAGTTTTGAATTTTGACACATGCAGTCCCTGCATGCAAAGGCCAATTCAAAGTTAGTCCTTTCTTTGCATTATTAACCTTCAAGTGAAACTACATTGCACCATTGGTTCCATTTGTATTTTTCACATTTGTTAGAATCAACCATCTCTTTTCTTCTCTCTACTTTCTCTCTCTCTAACCTCTCTCTAAAATTCTTATCATATCTCCTTTCTATTTTTCTTGGTTAACATGGTGAAGTGAAATTGATCGTTGGTCCTTATTTATATAATTTAACCTTTAACCCTTCCAAGTTAACCGGTTTTGCACTGTTTGTCCTCGTAAGCTTATTAATCGTCAACAAAAGTTCAAGTTCTTCGATTACAACAACGATTTCAACCACCATTAATTATTGTTTAACGGTTTCTTCTTGATTTTTTAAAATCCCGCAAAAGATTCCATTATTTTCTCGGTTTTAATCAAAGACTTGTAAAATCCCGTGAACGTTAATTGATTTTAATCCACAACAACAATCACTTTACCTGCTTAAGATCCAATATCCATTCATAAAATCAAAATGTCAAATACCAATACTGGTGTAGTCAAATTTATATACGTATTATATTAATCCCGTAAGAATTCTTTCCAAAATACTTCTCAAACAAGAGAAATA
>BQNB010191278.1:0-11711 GCA_026074375.1 Tanacetum coccineum | reverse complement strand
CAACGCCATTTTTGGATTAAGGCGTGGTTGAGCGATTCCAAGCTTCCGATACCATTTTTGGAGGCTAGTGTGAAATTCCAAGCAATCCATGGGATTTTATACGTAATTCCATCGTTGCCCCAAAAAAATCTGAGCTCATAAGGATTCGAGGGTCTTGATGATACATTTCGGAAGAGGAAATAACGAGAAATAATATGTACCCAAACCCCCAAGAACCAAAGAGAGCAGCGTGTTCGACCACCAATGGAAAGCATGGATGCCTTCCACCTTGACATTCTGGTATTGAATTTGTCAACAACAGGCTCCCATCCTTTTTGTTTAGCCATGTTTTCGGATATAGGAAGTCCCAAATAGACGAAAGGAAGCCGTTGAGAATTACATCCGGTTAACAATGCTAATTGTTGAACTTCATCATACGATACTCCCACGCCATAAAGTTTTGATTTTTGAAGATTTAACTTTAGACCAGAGGCACGATAAAATCATTGAAGTAAATTAACCAGATTAATGACATTAGATCGGGACCATTCACCAAGGAATAAAACATCGTCCGCAAAGAGAAGATGTGGTATATTTTGATAACCAAGTGTAACACCTCGAAAGTACCCAGCAAG
This sequence comes from Tanacetum coccineum, assembly GCA_026074375.1. NCBI lineage: Eukaryota > Viridiplantae > Streptophyta > Magnoliopsida > Asterales > Asteraceae > Tanacetum > Tanacetum coccineum. Next base: position 11,097 of record BQNB010191278.1, on the reverse strand, counting down.
AATAGCATCTTCAACGGCTACGTGTAACCCTTCCATAATCATAATGAAGAGAAAAAGAGAAAGCGGCTCTCCTTGTCGAAGACCTCTATGTAAATGAAATTCATCCGTTAGACTTCCGTTAACTAAGACGGATGACTTTGCCGAAGAAAGGCATCCACTGATCCAGGAAATCCATTTTGAACTAAAGCCTATAAACACCATTACTTGAAAGAGGAAGTCCCAAGAAACCGAGTCAAAAGCTTTCTCAAAATCAATTTATAGATCATCATTGATTTCTTTTTTCTCTTGAACGAATCCACTATTTCATTTACCATTAAGGGGCCATCAAGGATTTGTCGGGTCTTGATGAACGCCGTTTGCTCACAACTAATAATGGAATCTATAACAACCCGTAATTTTCCAGTATTTTCATCAATGTAATATCTACTTACTGTATTAAGTACAACCTTTTTCACGGGAATATTTTTTGTTTTTATTCCATTCCATTATGTAACATAGTTTACATTTCTAAAGTATACGAGCTCACGCAACCTCTATCAATGCCATCTATATCTATATCATGTAAACATCCTAATATGTCAAGTCTATATCTTAATATCATTTTACCAAGTACATTATCCATTTAAACGCACTTTTCAAAAAAAGTTTGTTTAATGAGATAATAGGTATGCTAAAAAGAATCAACTCAAGTTTCCATAAGCAACATCTCACAAAGTCATATCAACTCCATAGATCACCCATTCATTTCAAACTACTCATGAATATATCACAACTTTCAGTATGCATAGGAGCTAATGCTCACTACACTAATAGACCCACTGATAGTGATCAGACAAATCTTTAAAGATCAAAGCCCACACAATTTCATTGAGGTCATAATCTCTGTTTATGACTAACGACCTACATATCTCTCCAAAACCCTAATTATATGAATAATGTGTAAAACATATAAAATGCCCATTTATTCACCTGCGTGACACTATTGTACAAAAAGACCAAACTTACCCATCGACAGATTGTTCCCACACCACAATATATAACATTCTGCTAAACGTACACACACTACCTTCACTTCCATCATAGTCAATCTCACATACAAACTTGATCTACACTCTTCCTCAACATCACCGACCTAATGCACGTTCAACTATCGGAAATTTCGGGTTACCCACTATCATCAACAGGAGAATCCTCACTCATTTGCACCAAAAAGAGACAATAACCTGTCTCACACATGATCCGCTGCAAGAAAAGAGTCGCGGAATTATTACATTTTACTCATCCTAAATCACTTTGTTTGCTTCCCACCTCGGCACCGATACTTCACTCGGATACCCATTCAATATAGGGGCGTCCCATTCACTATTCGAACGCATGACACAAACCTCTAAGAGAGACACATAGATTCCATATACATCAACTAACTCCCTACACAAATTCGCAATACTACAATAGCGAGCCTAAGCCAATGGCCTCCCTGCCTCAAAGCTACATAACAACCACCTAACCACACAGCCTGACACCTAACAGCTCTAAAGCACTCAAGCCCACCATCTAGTCTCATACAACTCTCTATCTACGACCATAAACGTTCATCACCACCACACAAGACAACCGAACTTCTGGGCTCTCCCTCAATAGAGCGGCATAACATCCGCCCTCACAACTTCTACAGACACTTCAACGACCGTACTCTACACACAAACAAAAACCTACTGTCTACCGAGAATTAGACCGACTAAATTCCCGAGGTATCCCACTCTCTAGGGATACATTCTCCTAAATTCAATCGAACCACACAGAGAGAAGCACGATAGCACGGAGCTAGGTAAGGAGATGAAAATATTAGGAGTTTAGGGACCACAACTACATTCTATGTGTTACCTAGATCTAGGGTTAGACTCGAGACAAAAAGCTACAATAATCTTTACACCAAGTGAGTCACGCTCCCACATAAACCACTTTGACACAACAATGTCTACTCTTCCCTCATCTAATACTGAGTTGCACTATAAATGTACAGATACAACTCTTACTACTACATTCCTTCTATGAACACATAACACACATGGACATGAGCATCTATAGGGACAACAGTCCATCACACGAATGCATGACAACACTCGTACTGAAGCCACTCTAACCCGACAACCTTTTTCTTCATTTTTACCCATTTTTAAGCAACCAAGCACCTCAAGCACCTCTATGACATCACCAAACAGCCACCCAAGTATCTTACAAGCACCTCTATCACCACCCTTAAGCACCAAGTTTGGCCTTATCACCTACTTGTCCTCCATTGTACACGAAACCACCACAACACCCTCACCTTGCATTGCTACGCTCCATAGCTTCCATGAATCATCTATAGCCCTCTTTAATCACCACTCTACAGCTCTTGACACCTTTCATAGCTAAAACTTAGGCACCAAGGGTGTTTCAACCCTATAAATAGCCAAAACATGCATACATTTCAAATCACACCTCAAAACTTCAATACACACACAAATGGAGTTCTAGCTCAGCCAAGGAAGAAGTATAAGATCCCTAAGCTCAGAATAGAAGCCAAGAATCAAGAAAAAGGAGCCCTTGAAGTCGTTACTAGGCGTACGAACCCGAAAAACCCATTTCGACCCATTTTAGCTCAAGTAAGCCTAAGATCTTGTTCCATAAACTTATAATCTGTATTATAATGTTCATAATACTCTTAATATCATATATAAACTCTTTTTTGAAGCTTTGAATCCTAAAACCCATGTGTTTTTATTAAAACCCTAAAAATGACCCGTTTTGATTTTCTAGCTAACGAATCCTTTTTCTAAACTTTTGTTACGTTAGAACATCTTATTTTAGCTTATTCTAATAAGCTATAACCTGCAAATATCATTTGGAATTTTAAAATAAGCTTGCATGGCTTTTTGGACTTGTTTTGCAAATATTTCCATGCATAGGGGTATATATCGTAACTTTCTGAAATTTATAACTAAAGGGGCTGAAAATGTCATTATTCTAAAGTTATAACTATAAGGACCTATTTTTCCAAGTTTCAAAGTTAAAGGTTTAAATTATATATACTTTATATATAAAGGACTAAAGTCGTAAAAGTTTATAAACCAAGGGTATATATTGCCAATTTTGCAAACTTAAAAATATAAAATATAATATTTTTATATAAATTATAAAAATATATATTAATATTATAAAACTCGATTTTATTAAAACCCGACACATTTATCGTTATTAATCATAAATCGACGCATTATTTCGTTATATATTTAACATAATTTATCATCAACTAACTTTTGAAGAAACTTAAAATCTTATCGTATCACGTTACTAGGGAATTTCATATGAAGGGTTTCATTTGAGTTTTCGTTTTGACGAGTTTGCTGGGTTTACGATTTAAAGTGCCCTGGCTCCTCAAACGATACTACATGGCCTCTGGATTATGATAGCCCGAACAGCGATACAATATTTCCATAATTTAATAAATCAAAGATATACGTTAAACTTTATGAAGTTTTGAAACATAAACTATCACACTAAGACTTGACATATCACCCCAGGTTGCGTGACGAAGCCGTTACTTTCACTTGATATACTTTTGCCATCAATCAGATTTCCCTATACTGTTAAGGTGAGTTCATAGCCTCACTTTTAAATCTTCTATTTCATAAACCCGTGAGGGGGATACATGCTATAAACCATGAATACAAGTGTTTTCTAAATGTATGCTATCCTGATATATTATTGCATCTGTTGTCTAAGTCCCTTTATGCCAAAAGACCCCCACCATCATGGACCATTAATCACTTGCGAGTGAACGGCGAATATTGGATTGATCTATTAGGATTGACGAATCCTGTTTGTGTTAGCCGGATAGGTAACCAAACGTACTACGTATTTGAAACTCAGAGTATAAGGCAATTACCTAATGACAAAGAGGGCCATTATCCCTTTAAGTTTGTAGCCATTTTTTCTCCTCTCATAAGTACAAGTGCGCCTTTTATAATTTTCATGATCTTGTTTTGTATTTCTATCTTACAACCATGATCATCCAATTGTCCCAAAGACAATAAATTCTTTTTCAAGCCCTCTACGTGTCGCACATCTCGAATAGTACGAACCGTACCATCATGCATCTTCACCATGATACTTCCAATTCCAATGATCTTTAGTTCATGATCATTGCAACTGTACACAGATCCGCCTCAAGAGATTGGTTTATATTGATAAAACCATTCTCTTCTTACGGTCATCTGGAAAGTAGCTCCCGTATCAAATAGCCATACATATGTAAATCTCTTCGTGCTTTCATTTGCAATCGCTGCTTCACAACATGGAGCGTTACCATCTTCTGAAGTGCTAGCAACATTTCCTTGAGGATATGAGGTATTCAAATCCTGACAATCTTTCCTAAAGTGACCCGGCTTGCCACATTTGAAGCATTTAAAATTCTTCTTCTTTCATGTTTTAGATTTACCGTGATTGTGACTCCCACTAGAGCCAGATTCCATTGACCTCCCTCTCGTCACCACCAAAGCCTCCACCTGTCTTGAACTAGTTTGTCTGTCCTCCCTGTTGTCGCGCCTATTTTCTTCTTCCAGAATGGCGGCGACAACATGATCGAAGACTAAATAGTCCGAAAGAACATTACCGGTTAAGTTGATGATAACTTGGTCATATGAGTCAGGTAAACTTTGAAGTAGAATTTCACGCACGTTCTTGTGAATCTATTTTACAACTCAAAGAAGTGAGCTGAGAAAATAGAGTATTCATGTTATTAACATGCTCAATCACCAAATTAGATTCCATCATGCGAATAGCATAAAGTTTCCTCTTAAGAAATTTTTTATTGTGGAGCGATCTTGCCTTGTACAATCGAGCAAGATGATCTCAAATCTCCTTTGCACTTTTCTTCTTCTCTATGCTTGACAAAACTCCATCTGCTAATGCCAAATGAAGATTTGTTATAGCATTTTCGTCCATCTCTTCCCATTTACTGTCATCTGTGACTTCAGCTGGCCTTTCATCAATGGCCGCTAAACATTTATCCTTTCTAAGGATAGCCTTTATCTTTAATTTCCACAACGAGAAATTATTCCTATTGAATTTTTCGATTTCAAATTTCGTCGCCATTGCTACAATCACAATCAACTTTTGGACCAAACTATTATTTGCTAATAATAGTAACGAACACCTTTTGAGTGGGTATAAATTTTATTTATCTTTTGATGTGAGGGTCCACTAATTAGTGGCAACCACAGAGCATACGATAAATAATTATATACACACCCAGCCTTAGCTCTGATACCACTTGTTGAGAAAAGTGACACCGGACTAAAGCAAAACCACAACTATAATATGAAATGAATAAAAAAATGACACACGGATTTAACGTGGAAAACCCCAATAGGGTAAAAACCACGGGCAAGAAAAGATACGTTTCACTATGATGGAAATTAAGAATTACACCGTCTCTCTATTGTACAAGAATAAATCCTTATCTCTTGTAAATAAAAGATATACACCAATTCTCTAATAGCCTCAAATACTACTGGGAGAAATAAAAGAAAGACACTAAACACACTATGTGTTTGTGTGAAGATGGGATGAGATACCAGGCAAGTGCCTTTGCCTTTTATAGGCACATCTTTGGAGCCAACTAAGAATGAAGAGCCAAAAGCCATTTATCAAAGAGCCACATATCCCAGAAGCCACATATCTCAAAGAGCCAATTGCCCTTTATTATTTTAACAATCTCCCACTTGAAGATTCGATTGAAGCTAAATCAATCTTCACATCGTTATCCTTCTTTGCACTTTCATGTTGCTTACGTTTTTGTTAGGCCGCATGAGGATCGGCACCATTTCAATAAGGTCATAATAAGCGCATCAAATAGGCTAAAACAAACACCCTCTTAAACTTAAATGTCAAAAAATCCCACTAATAAATTAATCTATATAAACCCCAATTCTAAAAAGTAGACAAATTTCATAACATAACCAACCAATTCAAGCTATAAACACATAAATTAAACTTGTCATAACATATCACATAAACTAACATAGATATTAAATTCAAATATAATAATTAAAACAAAATAATGGAAATAATAGGGGAAAAAATATTATACATAATTCAGTTGTAGCATGTTGGTTGGATCAATGAAGCCATTAAACAAAAAAAGCATATTTATCAAAACACCCACGAATTAAAAATTCGAAAGACTTGCAGAAAATTAAATTACCCATGAGTTCTATTCAATACATCATTTGTTGAATTAACAAATGAAATCTTACCAGACCGCAAGTGAAATCGATTAGGTTGGATCAAGCTGCAACAATTGGCGATTATCTGATGATGATGATGATGATGACAACTCAATTTTTTTGAACTGTTTTTGTTTAAACACGAACGACAAGTTATGTTCCTTATGTATCAACATGACGAGGGATTACTATCCAACATTTTTCTATAGGTTTAAGCTACTTGTTTTACGTTAGGTAATGTAAACTTTTTTAGGATGTAGTATCTTTTATATTTCTCTTAATTTTCGTATAGGAACTCCCCAAAGAGGCTCAAGAAATTCGAGGAAATCGGACGGAGTGTTTCACGTTTAGGAGTCTATATAGGAAAGATTTTTAATTTTAGGGGAATTTATTTATGTTTATTTCTATAGTAAAATAATTTAGAATTTTTAGAGAGGATTTTGTCTGTTATTAGGATATTGTCTAAGGTCAAGTGAGTAAAGGGGTCCTCAATCTTTATAGTTAGTAATATCCAGTATTTAGAGTAGGGTAATAGTCGTTTCTGTTTTGCCGTGTTCTTTTTATAGGAAATCATGATGTTTTCAAGATTTTGTCTATATAGAAATAAACTTAGGAACCGGCTTTTACAAACTACTAGTGAACGCATTTTTATAATCCCAGTAGGGCTTCTTTATGGAAGGTTTTCTTCGACTTTAGGTTAGGACGTATAAGGTGTTAGGAGGGGGGATATAGATTATTAGAGTCATTCCAAGGTTTAAGTTTGAGTTTGTCTTAGTGAAGTTTTAATTTGGTATATAGTTGATTAGGGGTAGGATGGAAATTTCTTCTCTTTAGTATAACTTTAAGCTTTTCAAAGGGAAGTTTAATGGGATAATACTTTCCTGAGACAACTCGTGTCGGTGAAAAATTCTGCGTTTCTATTACCTCTGCGACAGTAATTGCGTATACTATCTTTGGGAGCAATTGCAGAGACTCCGGTGAGGATTGTTATTGGCAACGGCATTATTTGTGTGCCTATTTGAGTTGAATTATGCGGTGGAATTCCTGCAATGGAATCGGGTGGCGACTCATCAACTCCATGGAAATGGCTTCGTCGAAACTGTTGTATGTATATGTTTCTCCTTCTAGCATCGCCACTACCTCTAAATTTATATTGTCAACAGTTTCATGATTTAGACAGACTATAGCTTTTTCTTGCAAAGCTTTGACTGTAGGCCTTTGTAACGTTTGAGTGTCATAAATAAAAATGGAAACCAAAAAGAAAAATAAAAAAGTTAGATGGCTTCGCCCGGGTTCGAACCGGAGACCTTCAGTGTGTTAGACTGACGTGATAACCAACTACACCACGAAACCACTTTGGTACCCTTCTCCCCCTTTTCACCAATCTATACAAATTTTCACACTTTCAATTTGGCGGCAAAATAATGTTAAAAAAACACAATTAGGGCTTATAAATTCTCCCCCTTTTTCATACAATCAATAAAATTAAATGGAATCACTATCATCACCATCAATTATCAAGCCGATAAACAAGAGTGCAATCCACAGAATATGCTCAGGTCAAGTGATATTAGACCTGCCTTCAGCCGTTAAGGAGTTAGTTGAGAACAGTTTGGATGCTGGTGCCACGTGTATCGAGGTCTCGTTAAAAGAGTACGGTCAGGACTCGTTCCAGGTTGTTGATAACGGTTGCGGCATTTCCCCCAATAATTTCAAGGTATTTATGAGCTTATATGTGTTAAATAAGCCTAAAGTAAGTGTTTGTCTTACGAGCTTATATAAGGGAGTTTTGATAAGCTCAAACTTTGCGGCTTATATGAGGAGTGGTGAGTATATATAACAATATTTTCTAAAAAGACGTTTATAACCTCATTTTATAACCAGACCATTTAATGTTTATGTACATACTTTTTTTTCATTTTACTTTATTAATTACGATAAGCTAAGCCAAACAGTGCAAAGGCTTATGAGCTCGTGATATATAAACTATAAGCCCGCTTATATAAGCCCAATTCATAAGCTTAGCCAAACACCGCCTTATATAAGCTCATAGGTCTAAAAGAAAGACATAAAATCTGGGCTTATGAAATGTAAGCCGAAATCAAATAAGCTCGTAAGCTTACAAATAAGCTTAAAAAAACACCCCTTACATTTTCAAAGATATGTTTGAAACCACCACCGCTTAGTGGAAATGGTCAGAAACGGTCACCAAGATACCTCAATTAGGCCACGTAGTCAAAGACTCGCCAACCTCATCAGTTTACCCTGATGAGCTATGTTTGGATTTTAATACGCTGTGAAAAATGCAATTAGATGTGAAAACGGAGTAATTTGTTTGAAGTGTCAATATATTATTCCTTTTAATCAAAGGTTTTGGGTTATATAAGAGTTTAAAAGAGTAATTTTGATTTTGTCGCAACTAAGCACTTTGAAATAAGCATGTCACTTAATACTGCTTACTTTAACCCAAGTGAGCAGAAGCCGTTTAGTTTTATCCCAACACTCGAAATGGATATTGTCTTTAAATATAAGCAGATAAATTAAGCATAAAAAAATAAAGTAATCCCAAACGCACTTTAAGTTAGTTCAAGACAAAAAATATTGCTTATTTAGCTCCATCTAAAGTGTAAACACTTAAATGCAGGCTTATTGGTTGTAATGAGCTTACCCAAATACCCACTTTTACAACTCCATCCGAACACTTGAAAGTTCTTATTAAGTGTACTAAAATATAATAAGCTGTTTAAATAGGCTTACTCAAAGTCCCAAACACCCGCTTATTTACATTTTAGCTTATAGCATTTTGATACAACTAATGGGTGTTATTAAGTGAGATAAAGGCACAAGGTTTATGCTTATTTGCGTATTTAAGATGTTTCAAGAATTTGTTTCTTATCAACACTCTGTACCTTTATAATCAAAATTTCCCAAAACTTAAAAGCAGCTAATCAGCATATTGTGTTTTGATACAACGTAAACAAATCCAAACAATATCTCTTGCATTTATGGGGGGATAGTTGTTGGTTTGAGCTGTTTATAAAGAAAAAATAAGGGGTATAATTGTCAATTTTTTACGAGAATGTGGGAAACATATCCAATAAGCTGTCAAGATAGTGAGGGGGATAACTTATCCTTTGTATATGGTATTCCAATTAGTGCTTTACAATGTAGTATATATATTTTGATTTCCTGAGTGACATTTCTTGATGTTGTCTGAATGTCTATTTTTTTATGGTAGGTTCTTGCGCTTAAGCATCATACATCGAAATTATCAGATTTTCCTGATCTTCAATCATTGACCACTTTTGGGTTTAGAGGGGAAGCTCTTAGTGCTCTGTGTAACTTAGGAGATCTAACAGTCGAAACAAGAACAAAAAACGAGAAAGTTGCTACACACTTGACGTTTGACCGTTCTGGTTCACTTACCGATGAGAAAAAGACGGCTCGCCAAGTTGGTACAACTGTTACGGTGAAGAATTTGTTCTCGAACTTGCCTGTCCGATGCAAAGAGTTCCACCGCAACATTCGGAAGGAGTATGGAAAGTTGATCTCCTTACTGCAAGTGAGTTATTCTTGTTAAGTCTTCATTTGCAGCTTAGTAATGCTATGTATCTTCCGGCACTCTGGCTTATGCATGTTGGCCTTTAAATTAGTACTCCTTAACATCACTAGTATATATGTATAGATTGCTGGTTTGACCACATATAGCTTTATTTGGGAATATCTTTTAATTGTAAAAGATTGCGTCACTTTGCTTGATTTACAATCGTCAAGTTCTTGAAATTATTACTATCTTGATGCTCATGGCTCTATATACCTTATTTTTCTAGCATAAAATAACAATGTGAATCTAGATGGCGTAGTTTTCATATATTATTAGTTTGCTATCATGTTTTGATTGAAACTAGTACTCTGCATATTAATCTATAAACATATAAAGTACTTCGATCTTGACTTCTTGAGGACTCTGCCTATGCTGAATAAAAAACTTGAATGCTTTTAATTGATGCTTGCTTTCCTTTTAAATGTGCCTGATAGTATCCTGTCAAAACCTGGAAAACCTCTTTCGTTTGTATAAGTTGTAACCACTTTTAGTTGATTATCAATCTAATTTGATATCTTAGAAAAGGAAGGTGGCTATCTTTTATTTTGTTGATATTTCTGAATTGTGTCGTGATGTTGGTCTAGTAGGTTAAAATCTTATAGAATTATCTAGTCCTCAAAGTATACCTCATTTTCATAATGGCTCCTAATACCATTCCAGGCGTATGCTCTTACTGCAAAAGGGGTTCGATTGGTTTGTACAAATACGATTGGGAAAAATAAAAACTCAGGAGTACTCAAAACACAGGGAAGCGGTTCCCTCAAAGATAACATCATTACATTGTTTGGCATGAACACTTTCAACTGCTTGGAGCCCGTGAATCTGTTCATATCAGACACTTGTCAGGTGGATGGATTTCTTTCTAAGTCTGGTTATGGCAGTGGACGAAATATAGGCGATCGACTCAAAACTAGATCAAAATGAAAAAGGAAAGAAGTCCTAAAGAGCTTATGATGTGCTTAATCTAAGAATGCAAAGAAAACAAAGCTTAAACTACTCTTATGCTACTGAAATTGATCATGAAATAAGCAAACTCAGGAAATACACAAAATCCAAGTTAGCTAAAAACCTTAATAAGCTAAACTAGACTTTAAAATTTAAAGAACTTATTAATCTACTTATTATCCATCTAAATGAGCTATAAAATCTAGACTTAAAAGCTAATTTAACAAATTTAGACTCTACTTAAGTTCCTACTGTTTTTGGAATTTTCAGGTTTTT
>BQNB010191274.1:0-11711 GCA_026074375.1 Tanacetum coccineum | reverse complement strand
AAGGAAGGTTTATAACTCATCCTCACAACAAGAAAATTAACGTTTCTCGGTCTTGAGCTGTTCTTACAAGACATTCAATGTTTTAAGCTCAAGAAAATGGAAAGTGTACGTATCAGTGCGCTTACCCTTACCGTTAAAAGAGAAGTCCTCTAACATTTGGTTTTTCAAAAAGTTAAACACGATTTTTTCAAAAATTTCTCGATGACAATTCATAATCTTTCAAAATTATGTGTTCAACACTCCAACCCACACAATGTTTTCAAAAGACAACAATTTCTCAATTGGTCATATTTTTGAGGGGGAGTTTTTTTCGAAAAACAAAGTTTTAATGTTCTTGGATACATCAACAACGACAATTCTTATGTATTCAAAACATTATCAAAATGTTCCAAACCATTCATGCTGATAACAGTTTTCTCCCACAGAATTTTCAAGACATATTTTAATCACAAGGTATTTCAAAAACTAAGTGTTTATTATTTAAAATAAAGGGAGAAAATGTATTTAAAATATGTTCTATTCGACTCAATGTACTAAAAAGTAATAAGAAAAGGTTTTATGGTTTGATCTTATACCCAACAACATCTTAAATTCATGACAATTTTGAAGTCATAAGGTGGTTAGGTTAGGAATCAATCCTATGATCCAACCAGAATCGGAGGATCTACCCAAGGATAATCCAAAAGTTAGTGGGGGTGGGCTGTCCTTAGGTATGGATTAGGAAATGACCGTGTGATAGTGGATGACACAGCTAAAGCCACGAGCGTAAGATTGAGTTAACACTGGAACATCACAACAAGGTGTTAGTAAATACGCGTCTTGGTAATCATTTTGAAGGCGTGTGTTAGAATGGAAAAAGGAAATGTATGATATGGAAGGGTGTAAACAAAGAAGCCCTCCACACAACTTAAGGCAGAAACCGGGTCAATACATATGCTGTCAGAATCACAAGTTGATTGCTGACATTGAAAACGACATCATGGACCCAGTGATGCAATGCACAACCCTTCCCAGCCATTCGAGTTTCTCTTAAAAGAAACTTGTCTCATTTGTCACGGAGATACACACGTTATCTATTGACATCTCATTCCGAGATCGTTGATATTGAATAGGTGGCAATATGCTCCAGCCTCCGAGTACTAAAACCAAAATGCACTAATCGAGTCTAAAGCCAAGAGATCAATCAAAATCTCGTTAGGACACATTCCATTTCAAACACTTGTTGAACATCAGCAATTCACAAGCCTTATCAAGAGTCCTACGCAAATATCATTGGTGATATTTTTTTTTTATTTTATTTTGCCAGAACATCCGAGTGATACTAATGTGATTCACAATAAGATGGAATCCTGCTTGAGCCAGCAACAAACAAGATCTTGGTAGGTGACTTGCAAGTGTCTATTATGAATCAAAACTTATGACAACTGAATATACGATATGGGTCAGTAAATGAATGACGGTTGATGAAATTTTGATAAAAACATGACACTCTCGATGTGTTAACAAAAACTCGTTAACGAGGGGACTCGTCGATTGATTTTCAAATCATTTTTCTCGTTTATCACTAACTTAAACTGCAGGTCAAGACGGGGCACGGCAAACTCAATCCTATTCAAATGCTCAATCACGAAGACATACTATCTAGAAAGCTCAAGATTTAAAGACAAAGAATCGCAAACTCTGAAATAAAGCTATTCAAGATAATGCAATAGTATAAGTCAATGTTTGGTCATAGACACCACAAGATCGCAAGATTGGCTTAGCCGATCGCATAAGCATGAAAACAAGCTTACAACGAAGACAAAGACCGAGAACCCCGGCTTAATGACAAAGCAATCTCATTTATCACAATGAAGAGTGTCATCAATGAACTCACTTTGGGGGAGATTGTTTAGCCTCAAAATATGAGTCGAACAGAAGTTCGATCATATATGTATTTAATTCTCGTCAATCAATTAGTAACGTTGTTAGATAGGAAAGTATCGGGCATCGGCTCGATAGTTTAACTCTAATATTGTATATGTTTCGGGGTTTAATCCCAAGCAAAACCCGAGACCGGTCCTAGTTAAATATCCAGCCGTCATTTAACGCGACTGGGTATATAAACTCTTCTCTATTTAGAAAACGAGTTAGTTATTGAAAATAATAAATCTTTTCCTTTTCCAAAACTCTCTCATCTATCTCTCTCTCTCTCTTCTTTCTCTCTCTAAAACAACTCACCTCCTTTCTCTTTTCTAGATCAAATTCGTGTATGATATATATGTTATGAAGTGATTACGGGATCCTACATGTTTGAGCTTATTCAAGCTTATAAGCAAACTCAGTTAAGGCTAAAAGCCTTATAAGTTTTTTTAGTAATCTGTCACTTGTTTAAGCTCATTTCTAGCTTATTTGAAGTTTTCAGAAAAAGTTGTTTTATTAAAGTTGCTTATTTTTATGTTAAAAAACTTTTTCATAAAAAAATTTTGCAAAATAAAAATGTTAGGAATTAAGGGAAGTCTCAAGGTTTGAACCCAAGACCTCAACCTTAACTCTACCAACATTTTAACAAACACTCCACTACCAACTGCCCTTGGGACTTTTTCGTTCATACTTTGTTTTATTTAATATTTAACCTTTCATTTTCAGTTTTAGCATATAAGCTTATCTGCTTATTAACAGCTTATTTATAAGCTGTTTTTTAAACTTCTTATTTTTCTTGCAGTCTTTATTGTTCAAAGTATTTTTCCTAAATTTTTCAGTTTTTTATAAATTACTTTAATATTTTTAGATTAAATCAGTTTTTAATTCATAAAAAATTAAATAAAAGTCAAAAAAATATAATTCTTTTTTCTAAAATTATTTTTAATCATTTAGGACCTTTAAAAATTAAATTTGCATTTTTAGAGTTAAAATTTTAAAATTTAGGTTTTAAGTCACGTTTTTTGATTCCCGTTATCGTTTTAGTGTTTCAATCTTAATTGCTTTCGTTTTTAGCTTGCCTTTATTTGTTTTTGCATGTTATTTGTAGAAATAGAATTCAAATCAAAATCTTGATTATTCAAACACGCGATCACAAATTTAATCACTATTTTTTAATTCCACGCCTCGTCGAGAAACGACCCCGGGAAGGTTTTTGAATTTTACTTTGTTAAAAGTAATCTTCTAAAAAAACCTTACGGAATACTCTCTTATACTATAATTTTTGTTTTTCGTATTTAAGTTTATATATATATATTTAATATATATATTAATATATATATATAGATAGTACTAAGGAATCAAAATCAAATAGTAATTCTTATATATTTTGATTGTAAAATTTTAATAAATATAAATATTTGTATTTCAAATCATAAACAAGAGCTAGCCTCTCGCTAGTCTGTTAACTTACGATAACATCAAAAAGTTAAATGCCACAATTAAGATATATTCAAAATAGGGCTTTTAATTTTGTAACCCTCTTTATGTTTTAATATTTGTTTCCCTCCTCCAATTTAGGATGCAAAATGAAACATGCTTTTTATTCAAGTTCACAAGTATTACTTGTATTGTTAATAGAAATGAAAAAGTTTACGGTTCTTTATTATATGTATCAAAGAAGTTTTTCAACACGCGCGATACCGTAGAGTGTCTGCACACCAATCGTATTGCACATGTCGTAAGTATCAGTTTCCCACTTCGCATTTCCGCGAGAGCATTGTGTCAACACTAATAAATTATAATCAATAAGTAACATAGGCACCTATGGCTCGACACGTGACTATTGATATCAACTTTCTAAACATCTTTACTTACTAAGCTAATAAAAACTGTGCACCGGCGGAACTTGCATGTTATGCTCTACTTAAAGTATTGCATTATATTGCTTCTTTTAAAATGCTCTATAATTCGTACACATATTGTTGGGCCCAGACTGTTCTTGCTATATCCAAGTCTAAAGTAATCAAAGTGGTGCAAGAAGAGGCTGAAAAGATTGGACTTGACCTAAAGAAAATTGCAAGTGCCAAAGCAGGTGAAAAGTTCAAAAAGGCTCAGGAAGCTGAACACCTGGTCCTCAAGAGAGAACATACTGAGAAGGTCAAAAAATCTCTTGAACTCAGGAAGCATAAGTTTGAAAACTACATGTGGACCATCAATAACAGACTGAAACTTGAAACTATTACTGATATCAAAATTCATCCAAAGACCAAGCCAGTTGTCATTACAGTCTACAGAGTCTGCTCATTTTCTGGCTATTCATGAGGATTATAAGATGGAGAAGTTAGCAAGACTATATATCGATGATATAGTAGCAAGGAATGGAGTGCCTGTGTCAATCATCTCAGATCGTGATAGAAGATTTACTTCAAGGTTTTGGCAGATATTGCAGAAAGCTTTAGGAATACGTTTGGATTTAAGTACGGCTTATCATCCTCAAATGGATGGATAAAGTGAGCGTACCATTCAGACTTTAGAGGATATGCTAAGAGCGTGTATGATTGATTTTGGTGGTAGTTGGGATACTCATTTATCTTTAGCTGAGTTTTCTTACAATAATTGTTATCATTCGAGTATACGATGTGCTCCATTTGAGTCATTATATGGAAGGAAGTGTAGGTTGCATGTTCTTTTAGCTAAGATTGGAGAAAATCGGTTGATTGGACCAGAGTTGGTACAAGAGACAACTGATAAGGTAATATTGATTAAGGAAAGGCTTAAAGCGGCTAGAGATCATCAAAAAAGTTATGCCGATAATAGAAGAAAGCCTTTGGAATTTGAAGTTGGTGATCAAGTATTGCTAAAAGTGTCACCTTAGAAAGGTGCAGTACGTTTCGGGAAGAATGAAAAGTTAGCACCTAGATATGTAGGACAATTTGAGATTCTAGAAAGGATAGGTCCTATAGCTTACCGTTTAAGATTGCCACAAGAGTTGAGTGGTGTGCATGACACATTTCATGTGTTAAATTTGAAGAAGTATTTGGCGGATGCAAATCTGCATGTGCCACTAGACGAGATCAAGATTGAAAAAACCCTTTGTTTGTTGAGGAACCCGTAGAAATTATAGATCGTGAGGTTAAGAGTTTGAAACGTAGTAAGATTCCAATCGTTAAAGTTTGTTGGAATTCAAAGCGTGTGTAACAACACGAGTTTCAGGTCAGCGTTTATCCCGAACTAAGACGCTTATTTTAATTACGTAAAAAATTATAGTCGTTATGCTATATGTGGTTTGATGAGAACTTCCATTTATTGGTGAATTTCATTTCGTGATTTAGTTTCTATTTGTTTTTAGCATTTAAGAAAGTCAAAAAAATTTATTTTACTGCTCCGAGAGCGTAAATATGTTAATTTTGTATATTTCGTCGTTTCCCTGAGTTTTTATAAAAATCGTGTTTAAAGGTCGTGTTTTGCGAGGTTTAACGTTTTAATGAAGGTTTTAAACTATATTTAGTGGGACGGATTTAAAATATTTACAAACGTGGTGTGACTCGAGTTTTTGGCCGATTTTAAATAAAACACATGTTACATTGTACTAGTTTTAAAAGATAAATAGAATGGAGGGACTAGCTTTGCCAATTTTCCAAAGATCACCTCTATAAATAACATCTCATATCTCTCATTTTTCTTTTTAGCAAAAATCATACTCCTCCTCCCTCCTCTCTTGTTTCCACGACCGACCACCCAAACAAACACCCATTCTGGCCACTTTTTCTGACATGCAATTAAATCCGATTATACCATATTAATCCTTGTTCAATCCTCTACAGATCCCACTAATAAAACCTTACATGCACTAAGTATTGAAGAAGTTGGGTTTTTGGTTGATTCTTGTAAATTTTAAGTATAAGGGCGTGTATCTAGTTGCTAGATAAGTGTTTTGAGCAAGTGGTTTGATTTGAAAAGCTTTGGTTTTGGTCTTGTGGTGTTTGTCCGTACGGTTTGGTCAAGGGGGAACCAAAATCAAGTTTTGTTCTAGTTTGTGAGTCTTCTAATTACATGTTTACTTGATTAATTAGATGGTTATTACATGTATGTGATTGTAGCTAGTTGATTCAAGTGCAAAATGGGTTTGAAAGTATTTCAAGTATGAACATATGTTTGATGGTTTTAGTACATGTTTTTAGGCTAGTTAAACATGTTGGAATGGTTAGATTTTGTTAAAAATAAGTTTTGGTATGACTTTGGGTTGACTTTTGTTGACCAGAAAGTTTGACTTGACCATAGCGTGTCGAGAAATTTTTGAAATCTAAATTAGGCTTTTGAATATGATAAAGGATGTTCTAAGGTCCGTTTTGATATAAGGTAGGCCTTGTAACTCCTAAAAACGAAGATTTTACGGCCGAGTCAAGTTTGAGTTATTTTTGGGTAAAAAGTCAACTACGAAGTTTGACTTTTGAAAGTCAAACTTGCGTATACTTTTGAATATAGTTTATAACAAGCAAAGGATTCGTAATGTTAGTTAAACTAAGGTGAAATGATAAGTTTGGGTTATATTATCTTTACTTTCGGCAAGCTTTCTAAAAATGGAAACTTTATTGAAAACGTTGTGATATTGTTAAGTAAGTCAAAGCGAAATGTTTTGCGTCGCACTTGGAGATTCTAGTATATGATTGTGTATACGTAATAGTGATATATATATATATATATATATATATATATATATATATATATATATATGTATGCAAGTATGCAATATATGATATGTTATACTTTTAGTCACGTGCTGATATATATGTACTATATAGGTCGCAGTCAAGACGTGAAGTTATTGCGCTTGTTGATTTGATTGATTGATTTGGATCATTTGCTTAAGGTGAGTTCATAGCCTCGCATTAAATTCTTTTAAATGTTTTAAACCCGCGAGGGGGATACATGTTTTTTTTATAAATCGAACACATATGATTTTATGGTATGCTGGACCCGAATATAAGATTGTTTCCGCATAAGTTGCTATTGTTGAAGTCCCTTATTTCATGAACCGTTAATTGCCTTGTTGTGAGGTAAACGCTAATGCACTAAATAGATCTATTGGGTTTGACAACCCTGTCCGGGGTTTGAATCCTTGTGACCACCCTGTCAAACAAACATTTTGTTATTAGAAATTAGTAGGTATATGACAATAATACCTTGTTTGGGGCACCTTTTAGCATATGAAATACCATATGTTATGTTAACGTTCGGTGTCATGAGCTTATTGCGTGAAAGAAAAGAAGTTGCTATACATTGCATTTGTTTCTTTGTTTTCCCAAGAACTAATAATGTGTTCAAAGATTTTTACTTATTGATTAATTTAAACTCTATGAATTTCACTTAACTTTGTTGTTGACGTTTTAAACATGTTTTATCCAAGGTAACCAAGGCTAAAGGCAACGATGGCGTGGAGGTGTCGTGCGTGTGGTGATGGATTTTATGGAAAGACTTCTTGTGTGTTCCGGTCTTTCAAAAACAATATCTTATGTTGTGTCTAAAACAATGTCTTTTATTTGAAAACAATTTGTTTTTCATGGTTTGTAATAGACGGTGGTTACGATTCTGTGGAACCTAAACGCACTTTTAACTCTGAATATTTATGGAACACATGTTTGGTAAACGTCTTATTTGAGTCATTTTCTATTATCGTGGTGACGGATGCTATTTAGTAACACCAAATTGCTAATTTCCGCTGCGCAATCCGATGCCTCTCGGGGCGGGTGTTACACTAAGTCACATGGCAAGGATGTTATTATGGTGGTAGTGGACATGCTAAGTTGTGGAAAACTAGAAGGGGGAAGGGGTTGAATAGTTTACCGCTTTTTAATTTATTATTTGTTTATAAAAACTTAGATTTGACTTTTTGTGAATTCAATACTTGCACAATATGAACAATGTAAATATGTAGAAGTAAATAAAAGATAAGAGTTGGAAAGATCAAACCGCAACACAAGGATTTATAGTGGTTCGGTTACGAAGCTCTTCTTTGGCCTACTCCACTCCCCGAGCACCAAACTCGACACTTTTCTTCACTATGTCAACAAACTCCCTTATGGCGGAGAAAACCGTACACAACGTCGCTTATATCAATTTCCGACACTAAGCTAGATGTCGAGTTCTAATCTTAGCTAGAACCAATCTATCACAACACAACTTCACGACTAGTTCACGACTTCACAACTTCACAACTACTTCACAACTTCACTACACAACTTATCTTCACACCTTGATCACGACTACACAACTTCTTCAATCTTCACAACTTCACACACCATTCATGAAACTTTTCTCAACCACACTACTTAACTCACAACTATCTAACACTACTAAAAAGGATCACCAAGATCCAACTATACTTACAACAATCACCAAATCCTACCCATAGCTTCCAACAACTTTAGGAAGATTTTACAAAAGATTTACAAGGTATGATATGGATGCAACAAGATTGCAATATGGATTTTTGGGTGTAATACTTCTTCACTAGATGATGGAAGTATTCTTCTCTTGCACTTGAGGAATTGAGCTTGGATCACTTGGAAACAAAGCTAAATGATTAAATGATCAAAGGATTTTAGAGAGGATATGTGGGCTGTTTTAAGCAGAAAGAATGAGTGCAAAAGGTGAGAAAAATGTTGGGGAATAGTCCAGTATTTATAGGACAAAAAGGAGGAGCGGGGTCTATGGCCGGCCCCCTTAAATAGGGTGCCGGCCCCCTTAAAATTAAGGGGGCCGCCCATGTAATTAAGGGGGCCGCCCCTTATTCAGACGCTCCCTTTTTGTCCTATTCAGGGGAGGTGTTTACTGGACCATTTCTAGCCGTTTTAGGTCCAAAAATTTGAAATTCAAAATGTTTATTTTGAATAAAACATTTCTTTTAAATGTAAAAAATGTTTTGTGATGTTTATAAAAAGTTTACAACATTTTATAAAAGTTTTCTTTGATCATAAAATGCATCAAGCCCTTTTGTTTATTCATGTACCTTAGGAGTGATATAAGTTTTGAAATGAATATTTACTACTAAATACTTGTTTACGGTTAATTTACGTTAATGATTTTATATTTTGTGATTATCAAAACGTAAAGATGTGAAAAAATATTATTAATGTTTTTAGGTATTATATTTTATCAACAATCTCCCCCTTTTTGATGATTACAAAATTTAAACTCATTAAATGTAAAATTATTTTTAAACAAATATTTAGTGAGTTTTATGTCATTTCTCCCCCTTTTTGTAGAATCAAAAAGGCATCGTCGAGAGATTGCAAGTAAAAATCAACAGGAATAAATGCGTCCCCCTTGATGTGTGCTCCCCCCTCGTTGAGGGCACTCAAGGAATCGACTATGGTTTCTTGGCTACAAAAGGTAGGAAACAATACAAATATTTCTAACAGTAGCAAGTAGAGAAAATTGGCAATTGCAAGCAACATCAACAAGGGATTAGTCATTCATATGAGTGCTAATGTGTGTAAAACAACACAAGAGAATACATAGGAAATAGAAGACAAGTATGCTATGAAGCATATTCCATACATAAAAAATTCTAAAAAGCCATATAAGATTTTTTTGAGTTGCGTGCGACACAAAAGGGTTTGACGATTATTTATAAGGCATGTTATGAGATTAGATGGTTGTTGATGGAGATGGTTGGAGCGGAGGTGGTTGTGAGAAGGATAGTTCTCTTTGATCAAAGGTGTATATGTGGTCGTGTGAGAAGTTATTCAATCCAATAATACTCTCACTCAACATAAGGAATTGTTTTTGGTTATATGATGCAGGCAACTGTGCATACCCACTATGAGTTTTCAACTTGGTCAATGTAGGGGAGTGTGGTAGGTTTGGAGGTATGGTGATGATGGATTTTGTTTTAATTGTTGAGGATGATGGTGATGAAGGTGAATGAGGATGTATTTATAGTGAGGGAAAGGTTCAAATAAGGAATTATGAGCATTCAAAGGATCAATTCCAATAAATGTTTGTGAGTTTAGGGAAAGAGTGGCTAAGACTAGGGGGCGTTTGGTTAAAAAGAGAAGAAAATATATTGTTTTTCCATGCATGCCTAGGCCGATCCCCTTAAATAGGGGCCGGTCCCCTTAAAATTAAGGGGGCCGCCCTTTATGAATTAAGGGGGCCGCCTACTGGCATTTCCCAGATTTAAAAAAAATTGATTTTTCTCAAAAATTTTGTGAGGGTTTCAGTTTTGGTGGTTGATTTGCAGCAAGTCTATCCTTTTATGGCAATTAAGATATTTTAGCACATAACAATTAAGCATTCAATAAGATATAATGCATAGTTTTGGCATGTAGACATATAAAGATAAGAGAGGAAGGCTAAACAAGATATAATGCACAAAAAGTTTACTTAGCAAGAGGATTAACAAGATAAACCAAACTTTTGTGCAAAAACTAGTGTGTGCCTAAATGCAACAAATGTGGAGTAGTGATTATTTCGACACTAAGACATGTAAGACCTAAGAAATAATCCAAATGCTCCTTGATTTAATTTTGCTCAACCAAGATTGTCAAGAAATATATATTAGATTATATATTTTTGACAACAAGTAAGAAAGCATTATGCATATGAAAAAGAAATGTTTTTAGCATATCTCAACAATATGTGAAAATTAATTTTCATGTGATCCTAGTTGTGAGAAAGACTTTCTTTAGAAAATAAATGAGATGGGACTATGTGTAATGAGATATGCATTTAGATGGAGGAATTTGTAAAAGGTTTCATATAGGTTTTTCCCATTTTTTTTGTATTTTTGTGCAAAACAGAAGCCTAGACACAGAGAGAAGAAAAAAGAAAAAAAATTATGTTCAGTGGGTGGCCCCCTTAAAGTCTGGCTGACCCTCTTAAAATTAAGGGGGCCGCCCCTTATGAATTAAGGGGGCCGCCACCTGTTGAGAAATTATTTCTTAGATTTTTGACAAATAGTTCATTATTAATTTTTAGTGCTGAAAACTTAGTCAATTTGTTCCATCATTCCTAGACCTAAGCGTAAGTAGTTAAATGGTTCACGTTTAAGTGGCTTAGTTAGAATATCGACTATGTTGTCTTCCGATGAGACCTTTTCTAAAGAGATATTCCCTTTTTGAACATTATCACGAAGGAAGTGGTGGTGAATTTCTATGTGTTTAGTTCGTGAGTGTTGAACGGGATTCTTACTTAAGTCTATAGCCCCTTTGTTGTCACACATTATTGGAATATTGTCTAACCTAATGCCATAGTCTATGAGAGCTTGTTTCATCCATAGTGCTTGTTGACATGCCTTTCCGGCACTAACATATTCCGCTTCGGTTGTGGAGATATCAAGAGCGGTTTACTTCTTTGAAAACCAATATGTTAAACAACATCCCATGAATGTGCAAACACCACTAGTGCTCTTGCGATCAACGTAATCTCCCGCATGATCCAAATCCGCATAAACTATTGTTTCTATGCCGGATCCCTTGGGATACCATAATCCCAAATGTATAGTGCCTTTAATGTATCGGAAGATACGCTTAACCGCTTCTAGGTGAGAGGTTTTGGGATCCTCTTGAATGTGTGCACAAAGGCAAACACTAAACATGATATCGGGTCCCTTGTGAGTTTGGTTTCCGTAGACATGGGGGTTTTCATTGGCTTAGAGTCTTCTAGTCCAAATTTCTTAAGCATTTCCTTAATATATTTTGATTGATTGAAAAATATTCCATCATTTAATTGTTTTATTTGTAATCCTAAGAAAAAGTTTAGTTCCCCTATCATACTCATTTCAAACTCATCATGCATGATCTTGG
>BQNB010191273.1:0-11712 GCA_026074375.1 Tanacetum coccineum | reverse complement strand
CGGCGATTAAGGCGAATTGAGCACCGAGACGGCGCTCCCCTGAGGAGGGGAGGATGTAAAACCCCGTATTTAAGGTCACTATTAATTTTAAATCTCATATCTAATTTTATAAATCACAAGACTTTACTTTTATATTTTAGCCAGTTTTTAATAAAATCCTCCATTTTAAATAGCCGTGAATGTATTATTTGAATTTTACCCGTTATCGATCAAGAAATCCACGAACGTCATATTTTGCCTCAAAAGCCATTTTAAATTTATTTTGTCAATAAAATCTATATTTATTTATTTTTATTTATGTTTGGCCGAACCGAGTTTAAGAATCGTGTTTTTATAAAATTTATTGAGTCGAGCTAGTTTTAGGGCCGGGAATCAAAAGATGTAAAATATTTAACAAAAGTGGGTCGAAGCCCTCTCCTTTTCCCTCTTGTATTCGGTAGCCCACACAGCCAAACATACTTATAAATAATTTTTTTATTACAATCCAACAATATAGTCCATATCCACTAATAGAGAAAATTATCCCATTATTTTTCTTTCTTTTCTATATAACCGAACCAAACAAACACCCCTTATTATTTTTGGCTCCAACAAAATTAAAAAACAAACACTCCCTTATATGTTTCCTTGTTTTAAATACCCATAAAACATAGTATTATATTTTACAAAAATTATCTTGTCTCTCCCTCTCCTTCTTTCTGTTTTTCGACGCCAGCAAAAAAAAACCCAACACCGCCATCATCAAATCTTCATCCAATCACTTCCTTTTATCCTAAATCACCTATAAATTAAACCCTAATCATCCTACACCAATAAAAACAACCATGCAAGTGATTTGGGGATTTATGGATTTTTGAAGAAATCAAGTTTTATGGTTTTTGATTTAATTGAAGAATGGAGTTAGTGTAAGAGTTAAACAAGAAAGATTTATGCATAATTTGGTTGGGTAAATTTGAGTTTCAAGGTTGTTGTGGTGTATTTTTGGATCGGCCAAACATAAAACCCCTCAAGGGTTTAGTGTTTTTGATTTCCTCTAGTTTCTATAGCATTGTAAGCACTTTTGTTTTTATTTTACTTTGATCTCTTATGTATATATGCATGCATGATGATTTTTATAATTTGGGATCCATGACTAAGTTGTGAAAAGATGAGTTTTGTCTTATGAATGTTTGATGATGATCTAATAGGTTTAGTATGAATTATAGGTTAGTTTGAGAGTGTTGAATGTGAAATATATGCAAAAATTAAAGATTTGTGAGGGTTTCTAAACCTTCCTTTAGACCAAAAAATTTAGGCTTGATTTGGTAAGATTAGTATTGCTGTAATTTGAGTTTTAAGTGATTAGAATGGTGGTGGTCGTTATTATGAATGTGTGGTAAAAATTTGAGCTTCCAACTCTTAAAAATGATATAGATATGGCGAGACCGATTTTGAAGTCGCGAAATTGTTTGGCCAAATTATGCACGTTGTTTTTTGGTGAATTTTAATTATTTTGCGAGTAGTGTAGCTTGGTTCTGCCAATAGCTTTTCTAGATTGCAGGACCTATGATTATGTGCTTTTGAGTCTACTTTCTAAACAAACTAGGCCTCGTCGATTTTTAGAATCTAAAAGTGAGTCAAACCCTTTGTACAAGATTAAGTGTCAAAACTGTCGGTTTCTGTCGTCCAGATATTCGACTGTTAAGATTGCTTATGTGCAGGTGGGTCAAAACGTATTATTTTTGCGGAAATTTAAACTGGAGTTTTCCATGATATGTGTGACCTACTGGATTTTTTTCAGGTTTTTATAAAATGTTTTGAGGGGTCTCCTATAGCCAAACTTTTGCAAAGTCCAGCGGACCCTGTTTTAGAACAAGTGTCATTGATGTGTATTTCATAATAAGATTACTTAGGCCATGATTTATGGGTGAACCATGGTAGTTAAATAACATATAAGGGTAACTTAATATGGAGGGAGCTCGACTAGTTCAACCATTTAACATTATTTTAAGTGAGCCGATCATCTAGCTAAATTTACAATTTTTAAGAAAAGTCGTTAAAACTAATGAATTAATAAGTGGAGTTGTCATGGATTCCTTAGTATAAATTTTTATGCGCGTGCTATATATATACATGATATAAATACAATAAGTTGCATATTTTATAACATTCGAATATTAATAATATATTATTATTAATAGGTCGCGGTTGATTGTTGACACTTGTCTTTCTCGTTTGGATTTCTTAATCACTACTCTTATCTACGGTGAGTCCATACTCTCGCATTTAATTCTTTTTATGTTTTAAAAAAAACAGCAAGGGATGATATGCTGTTTTAAAAAAAATCAAACTCAGTGTTTTTATTATGTGAACGTAGCTTATGAGTGTAATTGTTGTGGCCCATTCCTTCATGAACCGTCAATCACCGCTATACTGTATTGACGCTGATGCAATTTATATTGATCTATTTTGCCATAAACGGACTTTGTCTGGCGTGTGTTCCTTGCAAGGGTATACGGAGACATATTGTATTTAGTATTGGGAGTGTGTAGCACTATCACTCTGGGTTGGGCACATAGTTAAGGTTCGGTTCGTGGCTCTAGCTTCGTTGTGATTGTTCTATGAACTAAATGTTTTGCTATGCTTGTGTTCAAAATGATTGTTTATAAACTCTATGGATTCACTCAACATTTTTGTTGACGTTTTAGCATGTTTATCCTAGGTATATGCTTGCTTACTTGGATGGGATGGAATGCGGATATAGAAGGACGTAGACTTGGTGAACTTTATACATTCGATAAAATGTTTTAAAAGAAACTTAGTCATGTTGTGGCTTATTTAGAAACGAGTTTTCATAAAATTTATTGGGACCTTGTAACTCTGATCTTTTTAATAAAAATTGAATGTAATCTTTGTTGGTAAATATTTCTTTTAAAGTCGTTTAGCGTGACTCGTGAGCTTGTATTATGAAGTAGCACCCCCAATGTTGTATTCCGCCGTGTTGCAAATTTGGGGGTGTTAAACTATTAATCTATGAAGTAACACTCTGAAACCCATATTCCGCTGCGACCCAATTTGGGGGTGTTACATATTGGTATCAGAGCCTAGGTTATAGAGAACTAGGTCAAAATGTTTATATTGGGCCTATACCCCCATTTTCAACATTGCATTCATACCAAGGGGTTTTTCATGGGAAATACACTCACTAGTTGTGTGCATTAGGTGGTTAGACTAGATGCTTTATGATGGATATACGTGTTATTTAATATATAGTAAATTCGTATATTTACAATAAGAGTATTATTTAATACCTATATATAAGCTCTTTTGATGTTTTAGAAATTTTTTATTTGGATTTGGAGCATTCCACTGTCACTTACACATCCATATCTACTGATGATGGATCATTGGATGTAGGATCTCTGGGAGTCATTGTATTAGGACATGATGCCAGAGGACCCTTATGCATATGTAGGGGCCGCTATACAGGAGCAACGTTTACGAGATTTTGTTCCTAGGCCTGTATACCCAAAGTTTATGCCACATGAGGATGATGTGCTTCCAGTGGAGGAGTAGCCACTGCCTTGCTGATTGTCTCCACCCATACTGATTCATCAGGTTATATTACTGAGTTTGATCCCGAGGAGGGATCTAGAGGAGGTTGATGTGGATCTGAGGAGGATCCAGCTGACTATCCCACTGACAGGGATTATGATGAGTAGGAGGAGGAGTTCTCCAGAGATGATGCTGATGACGAGGATGAGGAGGAGGAGGAGCACCTAGCTTTGGCCGACTCCGTCCCACCACCCGCATATCGTACCACTTGCCATGGATGTTATATTGAGATATGAACACCATATTACCATTCCCGTCTGAGGCAGGAGGTTGAACAGACTTCTTGCATATCTACTTTGCACCATTCCATTACAATCATATCCTCCTCAACACTACCAATTCAATCACCATTTCCTATGTCCCTCTACCAACTCCCTACTAGTCTACTCATCCATTAGATATAGAGCTACTTATGATCTGGTTGAGAGCCTTGTCACCATCTACTTCCTCATCTACTATCACTCCAACCAACTTTTGTACTTCCATATACCGGGGAATCTGTTATGGTCATGATGAGTGCTACTTCACCATTCACCTACATTCTTAGGCACCTGATTAAAGACACCACCATTAGGGACACCACCACTTTTACCTATACTATTACCTACCTCATCACCACCTTTTCTTCTACCCTCTACTGACTGTAGAACGTATGTTCTTGAGGTTACGTTACCGCCTCGGAAGAGGTTGTGCATTGATCCTGGTCCCAGATATAAGATTGGAGAGAGCTCATCTGCTCCCACTTCTAGGCCTACTAGAGGCTTTAGAGCAGATTATAGTTTTGTTGGCACTCTGGATGCCAAGATTAGACGTGACCCAGATAGAGAGATAGGTTACAGGATTACTGATGTCTGATAGGATCCAGATGAGATTGTAGAGGAGATACTAGCGACTGATGTGGAGAGTTGGCGTCGAGGATAGACATATTTTGTCATACTGTTAGGCAGGATACAGATGAGATTTGTAGGAGACTTGACGATGCATAGGATGATAGATTAGTGATGAGCGGTCAGCTCAACTTGCTACATAGACATAGGCGCTCCCATGCTCGCATGGCTAGACTGATGGAGGGTGAGGCCAGAGCTTCTCGTGAGGCTTGGGTATAGTCTATAGATGCCAGTGATATGGTACGTTCTAAGGTTAGAGCACTACGGACTATGGTTTTAGCACAGCATACCGAGATTGGAGATTTGCGGGCTATAGACCGCAGACGACAAGCACAGCTCGCAAAGGCACTAAGTCTAGACCTAAGTCTTTTGCAGTCTCAGATATAGCAGCAACTACAAATCAAACAATGACCTGCTAGGGATTTCCTAGCAATCTGGTGTATCGGAGGAGGCGGTAGGTTTAGTTCTTAGATCTGTTTTGTCTTATATTTTTGGATAGCCTTACTAAGTATATCAGGGGTAAATCCCGGCTGTAAGGCTCTAGGTTTTTTTTCATCTTGTAAACTTAAGGTAGTGATCATTTTGTAACCAATTTCGGTCATGTATGTTTTCTTGATTATTAATGGAGTGGATGTATTATGTCATGGTCTATATTGAATTTATTATGATGAATGTCGATTTAGCTACCACCATTGTTAATTTCATTTAGTTGCCTATTTCACTGTGGGATGTATTATCATTTATTTTATGTATGTGTCATATCAGATGTTTCTTATTCATGTGTGTTGTGATCTTACTTTATTTATTATGTATAATTAGTACTGCTAGTGTTGTTATTTGAAGAGGACACAAAAGCCATGTTCTGTGTGCTTGAACTTGAGCTAGACATCCCTTTAACTTCTGGTTCATACACCTTGAGGTTGTTGTAGAGATCATCCATGCTCATTGTATCCAAATCAGCTTTATTCCTCCACACAACAGCATGTGTGTTCCACTCAGGTGATAAACTTCTTAATAACTTTTGATTAACATCTTCTTGTGAAAGTTTTTCATCCAAAATATCTAATTGACTCATGAGATTTTGAAGCCTATCAAAAGTTTGATCAAGCATCTCTGAGCTTGGAGCAGTGAAGTTTTCATATTGCTACTTTAAGAGATTCCTTTGAGTCTTTCTTGTAGCTACATTCCTACCAAATCTCTTTTTAACAGCTTCCAGCAACTTCTTAGCATCCTTTATAGAGTTAAACTTTAACCGATGTTCATTGGGAATGCCCATCATTAAAGTACTTCTAGCTTTCACCTCTAATCTTCTCTAAGCCTTTTTTCAGTAGTTGTAATAGGCATCTCTGTCATAACTCCTTCCATAATTTTTGTTTTTGGCAAGGTTGCACCATTCTCTATGACTTCTTATAGTGCATAGTCTATAATCTAGATATAATTTTCAATCCGCATCCTCCGTATCTCATACTCACCAGGTTTGAGCATAGGAACTTTGGATGCAGCCACCATGTGTGTAGAATCTTGATCTATATCTTTTAGCAAAAATAGGTTCTTCTTATTCACAGCTTCTCAACAAGCTCTGATACCACTTGTTGATCCCACTTCAATAGATCGAATTCCTTAAGCTTATTTAAGGTTTAGTTATATTAGATAAATCTAACACAACTATAGTAGAAACTGTGTTTGAATGTATTAAAGATTATGAGGAATCTAATTTTAATATTAAGAAGAATTATCAATGAAATAGTAATTCAATGAACATACAATTCAACAAATAAGCTCTAATATTATTAATGATAATAATACGAATACTCTCAAAGTATTAGGGTTACAAAGACCTTGAAGCTATGAAAATTGATAAAAGATAATAAAAAAGATATCAAATTATATGCCCTAGGACCTCCTTTTATACACCAAGGAGCCCTAGTCGGCTTACAATACTTTCCTAAGTATCCATAATCTTTTCTATAAACAACTAATACATATCATATAGGCAGTACTAACAACAAATAGTACTAACTTATTAACCTTAGCAGCATTAACTTATCTCTAAGCAGTCTTAACCTTGAGCACTACTAATATTCACTAGCAGTAGTAACTTTGTACTAGTAGTACTAATATTCACTAGCAGTAGTAACTTTGTATTAGCAGTAGTAAACACTTAGCATATTTTCTTTGAAGTTCATGAGCAGTACTAAATCCAGCTGAGCAACATTAACACAAACATGAGCAGCAGCAATTCAAACAACATCAAGAAGACTTTTAATCCCAACAATAGCTTCCACATATTTCACAAGTGGGATAGTATAAACAATCATTATAATAATGATCATTATATCCATAGTGTATGTAGGAAGGAAAAGATATTGAAGGCCTTGAAGATCTAGATCTTGAGGAAGATTTACCTTGACCAGTATGATGTTGATTTGCATTTATAGAGGACATAAATTCAGCATGATCACAGGTTCTATGATTAGTTCTTTTGCACTTTTTACAAAACAAAACTTCATAATAATTCTCAAAGAGATGATTGTTTTGTCCGCAAAGATCACAATTCATTTTGAATTTAGTTTTGTTTCTGTTTTGAAGTGCATTTGAAGGAACCTCTTGAGCATTTTTGTTTCTGGAGTAAGATGACTTTTTCTTGCTGATTTGTAATTTTAGTTCATTAAGTTCTTTCATTACAATAGCCAAAGGAGGATCATCTTCTATTTTTTACATCTTTAACTTACCAATAGGAGTTTGATACAGTCTTAAGGAAGTTAAAAACTTTTGCCTCTACCACTAGCTAAGGATGGTTCGTTTATTGTGATACCTTTTAAGTATCAGCGTTTGATTGAATTTTGACTTCAAAATATGAATTATGATAGTCCTTGGTCTAGAAACAGTTTCAGCACCATCTAACTTTTTCAGTGAAAGAAGAGGAGTGCTATAGACTGAAGATTCATCAGCTGAATCATAATCAGTTATTGAAGAGTCAGCGATAAGAACTGAAGGATCAGTTGTGTTTCTTTATGACTCATTTGAAGGTACCTCATCAGTATCTTGATTAGGTAGAGTATAATCTTTAGTTTCAGATACTTAGGGTATAAATTACTACATGAATAACATATAGTCCAAATTTACGGAATTGGACTAAAAGTGAAACGAAACTATGTTTTTGGACTAAAACCAAACCTTTTTTGAATTTTGGACCAAAAGTGAAAATGCACCAAACCACAAGGACCAAAAATGTACTTAACTCTTAACTTTATTATAACAGTTTAGCCATGTTTTTGTAATAGATGTTAGCTCTTTCAGTTCGAGTCTTAAGTTTTGTTTCTCTTTGAGAATCTTAGTATTTACATGCTGCATGGTAAGAAATTAAAGTTTTGCTTGTTTTAATACCAAAAGTTGTTCTTTGCATGTAT
Organism: Tanacetum coccineum; assembly: GCA_026074375.1. Taxonomy (NCBI): domain Eukaryota; kingdom Viridiplantae; phylum Streptophyta; class Magnoliopsida; order Asterales; family Asteraceae; genus Tanacetum; species Tanacetum coccineum. The sequence continues at coordinate 3,821 of BQNB010191273.1, read as the reverse complement.
TCAATTCTTGAACAAGATTTCTATACTTTGACAAAAGATTGTTTCTTTGTTCTTTAACATAGTTTAGATCAATTCACAGATAATCTAGAAAGTTTTTTCTATCATCATTATCTTCCATTTCAAGAAGAGTGTGTACCTTTTTCTTAGAAATCTTAGTCCAATCATCATTTCTAGCACTTTCTTTGCCAATCGAAACTCTTTCTTCATCAGTGAGTTCTATAAGAGCTTTAACTTCAGTCACTTTATTTTCATTAGACGACACTTCTTCATCATGAGACCTTTGTTTTAGCAGTGAGACCTTTGTTTTTGCCTGAGGATGAGCTGGGGGTCAAAGCACTTGAGCTGAGGAGGGCTAGTTTAGCTTTGACTTTGTGGTATTTGGCTTCAAAGTCCTTGGTTTACCTCGGTTCAGGTTTGTTTTTAGATGAAAGAAGTTTTGATTGAAAAGGTGATTGATATGAAGGAACTGATGTCTTTGACCAATAGTCTCTTGCAAAATGACCCTTCTTGCCACATGTGTGGCATTTAGTTTGGTCAGTTGCTTTTGCAGTACTAAATCTTTGAGTACCCTTTTTAAAGAACCTTTTAGACTTGGCTAAAAGAGCTCTTTCTTGGTACTCTTCCTCTAAGTCATTTAGGTACTCATGGCTGCTTCTTGTATCCTCTTCATCATCAGGACTATCTTGAAAGTCCTAGACAATAGAGGTAGAAAAGAAAGCAGTTGAAAGAGATGTTGCAAGGACAAGAGATTTATTCTTTTCAGTCTCATAAATAATGTCTATAAGGTTTTCTTCATATCTAAGTTTTCCAAATAGAGAAGCAAGCTCAGAATCTTTTACATGATTTGTGTTTTTGAGACTTTGGCAGAAGCTTAGCCACTTCTTTGGTAACCCATTTATAAAACCAATATTTTTTTCAAGCTTTGAAAGTTTGATGCCATCATTTACTAACTTATTCATCAATGCTTTGATACCACTTGTTGGTCCCTTAGAATCTTATATAAGGTTTATTAACTTTAAACTAATCATGTGTTAGACAGATTTTACCCGTCTTTGAATTACAAAGGTGTTTATAGCAGAACTTCAGGTCCCATAACCTACTTCTTTTACATCACAGGGCCCCTCATGAATATAGTATGGTCATCCCAAGTTGATTTTTTTGCAGTTAAGCAATTTATGACAGATTTATTTGGTATCTGAAGCAAACGGCACATAATGAAGACTTTTTGAGACAGCTGATCTAAGGTTAGCAGTTTCTCTCCATCAGTTGTCCATTGTGGCCACTTGGCTCTTTATTGACACAGCTATCAATGGGATAAAATGACCGTCTGAAATAATTTTTCAAATAAGGTTTTCAATACCAATGACATAACACATGAACCTCTTTTTCCAATTGGTGAAATTTTCCACCTCAAGTACGAGAGCGGCATTTAGCTGGCCACCCCTATATTTAAGAGTCTGTGCTACTTCTGCTGTTGCCATTTAAGATGGATCTTGATTTTAAAAATCTTTGAGCCTTTATATATCCTTTTTCAAGGGATTTTATAAACCAGAAGGCTCTGATACCATTTGTTGGTCCCTAGAAATGTGATATAAAGTTTATCAATTTAGACTTGATCACATTCCATGGCAACGAAGTGAGTTTAAAACAACAACACACACCACAACACAATCAAACCAACACACACGACACACACACATCTAATATATATATAAAATATATATATATATATATATATATATATATATATATATATATATATATATATATATATATATATATATATATATATATGCAACATAAAGAACAAGTTTAAAACACACAGAAATACTTTTCAACATATAGACTTTTATTAGAATCAAATAAAGAATCTATAACACACTTTGCTTGTGGAATAACAAGGTGGTTGAATGACAATTGGGATGTTATCTCCTTCAAACTTATTCTCTAACCAAAGTTATAAGAAATAAGAAAACAAACTTGTTATGACTAAACTGAAGCTTCAGCTTTCAGTAGTACGAGTTAGTTTGTTTGAGAGATAAATGAACTCTTTAATGTGTATCACATTAATTGGAAGAGATACCATTTACTCTAGGAATCCCTTTCCTTTTATAGGTTGTTAGATATTAGAAAAATACTCGGTCACCCCGTGTATTTTATTGTTTATTATAGCTCGTAGTTTAATAGTTAATAGTACGTTTTTTGGTTTTAAGTCGGGTACGAATACCCGGTATATTGTAAGTACTATATAAGCCTCTTCCAACTTTGGAAGAGGCAAGCTAGTTCATTATTTCATTTACAAAAGAAACACTTTCTCTCTCTAGACTATTCTATCTCTAGTGTTTCTCTCTCTAGAAACTAGCCAAATCCAAGAATCGACCCCGTGTTATGATATAGGAAATACCACAGATTTGTAAAGGTTGGTCTACCATTAAATGTTGGGACTTTAGGAGCTAACATATGAATGGTTTGAATTGATTGATTCCTTTTGTAAACAATTTCATTCAAAAACGTTAATTGCTTTTCCATTAAAATCATTTTGTCAATGTAATTTTCTTCCTTAAGTTTCAAATCTGTTATTACCTTTGTTTTCTCTTTGACAAGACCTTCAAAATGTGACTTTGTTAAAAGACTATGTTTGACTAACTCATCATGTTTCTCTTTGAAAACCAAAATTTCATAGGCTTTAAGTTTTAAACCTTCTTTTATGTCAATGTCTTTTTGAGCTAATAGTCCTAGAGTTTCATTTAACTTATGTTTAAGTTTGTCATAGTCAACTGTACGGTCATTTAGGGCCTTGTACCTCTCAAACTCAGTCTGTATATTTTGAAGTGCAATTAAACAACTATCCCGAATACTATTAGACTCCCCTAGAGTTTTACTAGTTTCCGCAAGAATAGATTTGCACTCTTTCAATTCATGAGCAAGTGATGCGTTTGCTTTCTTTAATTGCTTTTGAATCTTTTTATTTTCATCAACATCAAGTTTTAAATTTGCAATTAAATTAGCAAGCGCAACACGCTCATCTTCAACATTTTGGTCATTTTGAATATCATTATCACATAAATCCGATGAATCAGGAGTGACATTACTATCATCCTTTTCCACTAAACATGTGTTACTAGTGGATTCAGGTTGCTCAGAATGCTGTCTCATATTGGCAAACACATTATATTCAGCATTGAATTGTACCTATTCTAATGGCTCAGCAGTTGAATTTGATTCTGGAGGTAAGACTTCCTGAATCTTCGCCATGAATTCGTAATGTACTTCCAATTCTTGTTCATCAATCTCATCATCCGTGTCTTCTAGCCAATCAGCTTGCTCTGCTTGTAATGGAACACATTTCTCAGCTTGTTTGCAAAGCAACATCTTTTCCTTATGATACGTGTAGTCTTTTACCCTTTTTGGTTTTTTGCATTCCTTAGACCAAATTCCTTGCAATTGAAACAATGTATCCTAGTCTGTTGCACTACCTGACTGCCTATAGTCTCCCTAGCCCCAGCAATAGTCATTGTCCTCTGATTCCCAAACTGCCCTGTCTGATTATCATTCTTATACCTTAGAGTAGTATCCATATTCTTGTTTTTGGAGTTTGAAGAAGTTTTAAGGTTGTTGTTGGTAGGTTTGTAGAGCTTTTTGAAGTACTTTGCAATTAGTGCCAAGTTTTTTAGAAGTTGACTCAGATAAAGGTGTGATTGGTTTGTCTATCTCTTTGGCTTTGAATTTGGTAGATGCATTGGATCTGGTGGAAGATGCTTGTTTTGATGGTGGTGCAAATGATTTGTGATGTTTTGATACTTGATAATAAGGATCTGGAT
>BQNB010191271.1:1688-11712 GCA_026074375.1 Tanacetum coccineum | reverse complement strand
TTAACCTATATGCTATTACTAGATCCATCCGCTGCGTACTCGTAAGCTAATGGTTACCTAGATTATAAAATCCCAACAATATATATCCACAAGTTTTGCCGCATCCCTTGTACATAGACTTATATTATATATGCCTTTATGTCTTCATTCGTATGGTTGTATTATAGACCTTGTGAGTGAGTTAGACCAAGTAGTCAATGTTGTGGACTTTAAAGTGTTAGGAAAAGAGGAACTGGTAAGCTTTTATCCACAATTCAAGGGAGTTAAAGTGGATCTTTGATGTGTGAGATAGCACTTGCCAGGATCGATCGGAGTCGCAGCAAACAGTTTATTGTTATGCATGCTTGTTGGCTGTTACAATATGCAAGAATAATCAAACTTCAGTCATGAGTACCTCTAAGGCTACGTGCAGAACACATGATAAACAGACATCAAATTGGGTGCCATGACAGCCCACCGCATCATACTGCACTAAGCCAACAAAGGGTTTATCGTTTGGAATAATTAGACTATAATAACGGATATTACGTGAGAGCAATAATCTAGCCTCAAACCTAAATATTAAGTCTGTGACCTGTTTTAGTTTTCTAATATAAATAACCGCTGTATCGGAAGGCATTCTTCAGTCATCCATTGTTTTGTTTCCATTCTGTTACAAAAAAGGCATGACGAATCTGTGTTTGACTACAATACTAAAGAAATGGAAGTTTAAACATGATTTTAGGACACATAACCACCAAGATTGTTGCAGATATTGAGTGCGTATTGCCTAATCTCACATTGGAATTGTTATGTGTCATAATCTCTACTTCTTATAGTTTGCAATTACTTGGCTAACATAAAAGTAGAAGAAACTGCGCCAGGTTCGGCAACTGGGATGATTTTATCTCTTCGCGAAAGGTATCGTCAAACATTTACCGTCTTGCTTATAAAGGTTCTGGTCTATTTCTAAAATTTGCATTTGAATCAAACATAAACCCCCTTTTCCCCTTTTGTGCTTCGGCTTTTGTAGTATCCGGAGCTGTTAGGATACTCTTGCAACATGCCAAGTATGTATTAACTTATCTTTTATCATATCTTTGTTACTTTCATGTCTTCTATATAATAAGAGGTGACCATTTTGATCCAGTTACTTATGAATGGGTCGATTTCAGTTGTGTTTTATCTCAAATGGGTCAAATTTAAAAAAGAGCTAAATGGGGGTTGATCGTTGATGCAATGGTATTGAAAGTCCTTAAACTTTATTTTTAATGCATACAACCTCCTAGTTAGTTTAGTTCAAAGTTTTGAATTTTAATCATAATAATATTGTTTTTTAGTCATATTTGTGCGTTACATATTCGATTAAAAATAATGGGAAGAAAAATGCTTGCCGTCAACCCAACCCAACCCGAGCAAATCCCTTTGAACTCTTACTACAAATGACCCATTTCAACACTTACAACCAGTCATCCAACCCCCTCATTCATCATGCCATCTATAAGGATCAAGCAAAGAGTCAATTGTAATCTGAAATACTTGTGTAATGCTTTAATGTATAGTTGCAAAATAGCTTAGAGTAATGAGAACGGAGTAAAACAGGCGATTTTTTTAGTTTGGTCGGGAAGAGTATAAGTTTAAAAATGTCATTAAACAACACTATGGAGTTGTATACTTTTCGCATACAAGTCCCAAGAAATTATTTTTTGCATGTAGAATCCTTCAAATTGCTAATCTTTAACGCAAAAGTTATGTTTAGCCTTAAAAATCGGTTACATGCTGACATGAGGGCTATATTTGTTGATCTGTACATAATATTTGCTTAAATATGCTACAGTGGACGTATTAAGTTGGTGGATGAAACAAAGTTTGATTAGCGCGTTATGAGTAAAAGTGAAAGCTCATGATTTTTAGGTTAATAATGCAATGACTAGCATGAAATGCTTGTTGTGGTATGTAGGATTTGTATCAATTTCATGCCATGAGATTTTCAGAAAATGACAAATAAACCTGAACCATTTTTGGCCAAATGCCCAAGAGAAGTTCACCGAACTTGGCAAAAAAGCCCCAAGGTGGTTAACGTATAAATATGTATCTTTGTTGTTAAGTTTATAACCTTTTTTCTACCCAAAATGGTACTTTTTTTTACCTATTAACTCTGTAAGGCTGCAAGTAAATTCAACGGTCCACTAAAGAAGAAAAATCATTCCATTAACTATTTGCTTGATAAACATAAACCCTATCGCAAAGACTCACACGTATGATAGCGAGAGTATTAGATTCTGCAAGGCATCCGGAGAGAAACCAATCTCATCAAGCAAGACATGATAGTGTGCGGGACGAGAAGTGCCCTGCAAAATTACAATTTTGACCCTCATCGATTTTACATAATAATAAAAAACACGTTCTTTTTTTGTAACTTGTTTGTTTTTGTCCCAAAATGATAAATACAGTGAAGTAAAAAAATAATAGTAAGTTAATAATAATGAAGTGAATAAAATAATATGTCTGGGTGCCAAGTGGAGTGGAAAAGAGAATAGTAGACGTCTTGAGTAACAGAAATTGAAAACGTAAGGCTTTAGGAGCTTACAATCATTCCAGGTTGAGCACACATGTAGAAATCATAGTATCTTGGGTGCACCACTTTATTGTCTACTACGGTACCTGAAGATACATAACCACACAATAAGAACATGCTACTCAGGTGACATTTAGAAATTAGAACTTTAGGTGAAACGAGTACAATTAAAGAAACTGAAATAAAAAGAAACATGTCATACGGGCCAAACAGGTCAAAAGTCGTCCAAAGTCTAGTTTTTATGCCTTACTATCATTATTTATTATTCACAAAATTAGAGTATAAACAATCCATATTTTGCACAAAAATGTGTTTCCGGTCAACCCGACCTGACCTGACACATACAAAAGTTACTTCGTTTAACCCAAACTATGTCCCTGCTAAACTTTTTGCGGTTTATATACGACCAAATGATTGTATAAGGTGATGAAAAAGCATACCAGAAGGGACATTTTCAGGGCCATTAGCTTGAAAAAGCTTCGTGTATAACCGTGAATTTGGGAACATCAACCTCACCAAGATACTGGTAAGCCTGTATTAACCAATGACCCATATAAGCTAAATCACAAAGATCCAAATTTGTAACAAACAATTCTAATTAGAGAGAACATGAGAGACATACCTTGATCATTTGAGCCAGCTCATAATTTACAACTTGGTTGAATTGGGATTCACTCACACCATCTCTGATAGAGAGAGAACAATTTCATGAAACGACGGTGTAAAGAATCTACAGTATTATTTATCATATTAGAAACTGAAAATACTAATACCTGAATACTATTATTTGAGTTGGTTTGTGCTTATTGCTTGTTTGATAAAATTCCAAAAGTAGTTCACTGCTCAAAGTAAGATTATGTCAATACAAAGTGAAAAGACACCCAAGTTGTTATAGTAACAGTATTACCGATGCAATTGACGGGATATCCCGCAGGCCCATGAGAAACATCCATACCCATAATCATTGTTGGGGTATCATTTATGATGGGTATACGAGATGACTCCTCAATGTCCCAATTGATTATTCCCACCAAAGCTTAGGAATGAAAAAAACCAAAACAAAGTTGAGTCCAATTTGCTTTAGAAAAGCTGTAGAGGTATCCTGATTTACATACTTCATACAGCTTTAAAAACTCACGTTGTGTTAATTCTCAAAAGCACATTAGTGAGATATTGCTCGTTAATCTTAACAGGACACATGCACTGTGTAGGAATTCCATGGTCACTAAACATTTTTTCTTCCATGGACCTTCATAAATTAAAAAAGCTAATATGAGTTCGAACTGGTAAAACAATAGATAGCTTAAAAGTACAGGGTCAAAGGTGTTGATTCGGTCAAAATGAGTTCAGATTTAAATTTAATTCATAAGGCCTCCTGCATCATTTCATTAAAAAAATTAAGTTATTATCGAAATATACAACATTTTGTTTCATATTTGACACACTAGCTGTTAACACAAAATCAGTTTTGTACCATGTGTTGTGGGTCAACCAAACCGGCCACTGGCGGCCAGTACCAAAATTACCCATTTTGACCTGTTGCCAGCCCATTTTGGCACCTTTACATTCTGCATAAACTAAATTAACCCCGTACCATATAAGTCACAATTTTTCCTCTCAGGCAATATGCAAAGTAGAAACTCGGGTATTCACCGGAGCTTTTGTGTAATATGCTCAAATATCTTTTCCACACGTGCTACAGGGCCATATTTTCGATTATGTGGGTCTTCCCCCGTTAGTGAAAATGGGCGATCAATAATCCGAGAACCAAAAATAAACCATCAAATTAGATTTGGCGACATGGGAGGGTTGGGGAACAGGTCATAAAGGGTATGAACTCTGAACAGATCGTCTTTTAGTACGGGTCAAATTTGTGGTGGGTGGCTTGAGCTGCAAACAGTCTTTGTCCAATTTCTTGCAAAGTAATTAATGCGCTAATTATGATCAGAAAAACAATTTATTACAACTTCCACGCCAACCTCATGAAAAGGGAGGGTTTACCCGGTTTGAGTCTGTGTGGCGGTGAATCCAAACACAGTGAATTAGTCGGCCAAAAAGTCGGAAATCATGGTTCCAAAAAAAAAGAAAAACAATTTATTACAAAAACATTTTGAAAAAAGCGGGAATGTTTACAAAAAGTTACATTACGCGCCACATCCATCGGGTTCCCGTGAATCCCCTTAGGTCCGCCCATGGGTGCTAATGGAAGTGATAATACGGACGGTGTTGAGTGTAATGTTGTGGAAGTTAGTCATAGTGAAGACGTGAACGGTGAGGTCGACTATAGCGTTGTTAGTGATAAGATTGACGGTAGTAACGGAGTTAGTGGCGGTGTTAGTAATGGTATTGACCTCGGAATTTTCTCGTATAAACGCTTGTTCAGCTCGGGGTGGGTTATACCGTGCATGAATCCGGAGATCTTCATGCATTCCAGCGCTCCTTCCACATCCATGATTTCTGCTTTGTATCTTTCCATAAAGTCCTCCGTGGATTCTCCATCTCTTTGCTTGATATGATGTATTTCCACCGGATCCTTGATGTGTTTTGTTTGCTGGAGATAATTTTCCCTGAATGCTGCTCTTAAATCTTCATAGTTGTCGATGGATTCTTTTGGGAGTTTGTCAAACCAGACCCTGGTGTTTCCAGTGAGCGTTGAGTTGAACATATGGCACCACTTTGGCATCGCCCACCTTTCTGTTTTTGCAGCAGACTGGAATAGCTTTAAGTGGTCATACGGATCCCCACTTTCGTCGTATGTCTTGATATGGCTATGTATCCTTGTCCTTGGGAAATCGAAATGCCGGATATGAGGTGTGAAAGGGTTTCTTTCCTCACACGTCCAAGGCTGAGAGAGATCATCTTCGTAGGTGTTTGACCTGTGTCTTCTTGATTTGGACTTCCAGTGACCTCCCTCACTGTCTTCACTCTCCGAATGTCCGCCAGTTTCCCGGGACGACGTGCCCCTATGATGATGCTTCCTTGGTTGCACCTCGGTTTCCTTTTCGTGGGAACCCTGATGGCGGCTGTCAGAACGTGCAGATGCACTTCGTTCTTTTCCTCCCAACCTATTGAACACACCACCCTCCTTCCGCGGCCTGGGCCTAGGTGAAGGAGGTCTGTTTTGTTTGAGTCTTTTGAAGACACTGGCAACCGGTGACGGGCTTCGGGAGCGCCTATTTCCATGCCTCCTTTTTGGCTCTGTTCTGGCGGTTGGCGTCTTGGATTCGGAGTAATGCGACTCTTCATGATTTCTTTGATTTTTTCCGGTCTGGTTGCCATAGAGTAGGCGTGCCTTTACCACATTAAGCTTATCTTGCTGCTCTTTTTCTTTTTGCATCTTTTCGGCAATGAGTGGCAAGAGTTGGTGGTAGTTTTTGTCGCACAATTCTCTTAGGACCTCGTCAGGCGTAGGCTCTTCGAGACCTTGTGGGCCACTTCTTCCCTATGTTCCGATACGGGCGAGACTGGGAAACGATTGGGTGTGTGTTTTTCGAGAGTGCTCAGATGATATTTTTAGAAAACGCGGTTACGTTGCGGTCCCACGGATGGCGCCACTTGTTAGTACAAAATAGGTATTGGGCTTAAAACAAGGCTCAAATCCTTTGTTGGGTCGGGCCTTCGAATGATTTGGATATCAAAGCTTGTACTAGAGCAAGAGAAGTGAGATGATTTCCTGCACAATTAAATGAAAACCGTTAGCCTTACCGCGGGGACGGACCCCGCGATTAGACTCCGGCGTGAGAGTAAGTAAACATGTAGAGAGAGAAAGTGTCTGTATGTAGAGTGAGAAAATCATGCCTTTCATTGTGCCAGAGGGTCCCTTTTATAAGCGAGTGAAATATTAGGGTTTCCTAATATTTCGTTTGTTTCGTTAGTGGCGAGTGGGTCCCTTGTCGGGCAAGGTTCCGCAGTAATCGTGTGTACGGATTGCATGTTTTTACGCGGACGAAGTAGCCTAGTGGTTAGGTCTGGCGTCCGTTTTGCTGTGTCCGGGCCGTTACCAGCGCATTATTGGGTTTAGTTTCGGCCCATGACTATTACGTTGGGCCCAGAAGCCCAAGTTCAGTGTGACCCAAGCCCGGAGGCTTGGTATACCTACTATACGTCATCATTAGCCATAGAACCAATAAACAAGTCAAAAAGGTAAGCTTTATACCGCTTGTCTCCAAAAGCACAACAAAAGGATTAAGCTTTATTTATTTCTCTCTGATTAACTCAGTAGATGATCTAAATAAGCTTATGCAAACAGCTTTTTAAGAAGCTATATTTTAAACAGTAAAGCCACATGAAGAAGCTGTGCTCGGTATGCTACTATAACTCATAAATCAAGACCTTTAAACAGCCTGTTGCTATTGTACTTGAACTCAATAACACTACTTCAATACTAATAACTAAAATAATACATGTATACCCCGGGTCTAACCGGGTCTTTGCCGGGTCTGAACGAATATGGCCGGGTCTGACCGGATACGTCCGGGTCTTGACCGGAAATGTCCGGGTCTGACCGGATATGGCCATGTCTGACCGGGTCTTGGTCGGGTCTGACCAGATATGGCTGGGTCTGACCGAGTCTAGGCTAGGTCTGATCGGGTCTTGGCCGAATATGGCTGGGTCTTGGCCGGAAATGACCAGGTCTTAGCCGGATATGGCCTGGTCTGACCGGATATGGCCGGGTCTGACCGGATATGGCCATGTCTGACCGGGTCTTAGTCGGGTCTGACCGGATATGACCGGGTCTGACCGTGTCTAGGCCGGGTCTTGGCCAAATATTGCCGGGTCTTGGCCGGAAATGGCCGGGTCTTAGCCGGATATGGCCGGGTCTGACCGGATATGGCCGGGTCGGACCGGATATGGTCGGGTCTTGGCCAGATATAGCCGGTCTTGCCGGATATGGACGATTTGTTCGTATACTAATATAATGGCGTATGAGCCTAATATAATGGCGTATGAGCCTAATGTAATGGCGTATGAGCCTGTAGTAATGGCGTTTGAGCCTGATGTAATGGCGCATGAGCCTGATGTAATGTTGTGTGGGCCTGATGGCATATCACCCTGATGTAATGGCGTATGAGCCATATGGTATTTACTATTTAGACGTGATGGCTTTGTTATGCCAAAAAGGATATGTATAACCTGACCTGATACAATACTCTCATCGAAGTAATGTTCTTTGTCGTACTTGACTTGTGTCGTTAAAGGTTAGTAAGATAGAACAAGCCTTTTGCAGCTGTCTAAAGGAATAGTTCATCAGGTTGAATGCTTGTCAGCGTCAGGGGAATAGTCGACCATGTTTGCTTGTGTTGTCAGACAATGACCTTCAATCTTTGCTTGTTCCATGTCCTTAAGTGTTTTAATGAATCCTTCTTTGTAACACTGAATGTTTTCGTTGACATTTTGCTTAATTTGTTAAGAGGTTTACTACCATATGGGGTGACTCTTGATGGTTTTTTGTGTCGCCTGGCAATGTCCAAGTTCATGCACCAACTGCTGTTATATTTTATTAAGTATGTGTTGTTGTGTTTGTGTGATGTGAATGCTGATAGCTTTGGCTTGATTGTGACTTTAGACCATCGTGTTGGGGTAATTTTGTTTTAGATTGATGATAAATCGCTTTGATTCAAAAGAGTCGAGACCATGACACATGGGGGTTGAGGTTGTGGATAATGTTAAACCTTGACTATGATGTTAGGACGAAGTAAAATTGATGTTAGGCTGAGACTAAGATACTTCAATTCGAGATCAGGCCTTGTGGATCTTGGTCATGGCACGTGGTCCAAGGCCATGCTGATGAGGTTGAAACCATGGTAATATCGTGGTCAAACAAGGGCTATTGTTGATGTAAAGGTAATGCTAGGGCCATGTTAATGATTTAAGAATACATATGATAAGTCAATGATTAAGGCCAGTGGTTATAGGTTAACGAAGTTAGGCCATTGAACTCAGGTTTATAAGGTTAAACCAATGAATCCAGGCTCACGGAGATACACTGCTGAAGCTAGACCAATAAAATTAGGCCAGTGAAGTTAGGTTACTAAAGTTGGGTCATGAAGCTAGGCCACTGGATTTTTAAATAACAAAGTTAGGCCACTTGGGTTCGAGCTTAGACTTTTTTGGGTCGTGCTTAGGTCATTTGAGGCTAATGTCAGGCCACTTGGGTCCGAGGTTAAGCCATTTGAGGCTAACGTTAGGCCACTTGGGGCCGAGGTTAAGCCGTTTGAGGATGATGTGAGGTCGCTTAAGGTCGAGGTTAAGCCATTTGAGGCTAACGTTAGGCCACTTGGGGCCGAGGTTAAGCCATTTGAGGCTGTCATTAGGCCACTTGGTGTCGAGATTAAGTCATTTGAGGCTGATAACAATGCTTATGATGTTTGAGGTTGCGCGAATGGAAGGCTAAGGATAATGATAATTTTGATGATGGTTAATGCTACCCTAAAGGTGAGGTCGAGGTTGATGATAGTGTTAATGATGGGTAAGTCCATGCCGATGCCACATGAGGGCTAATGATTATGTCGATGATGGATAAGGCCATATCAATGCCACGTCACGGCTAATTATAATGTCAACGATGGATGATTCCACGCTGATGCCATGTTAAGGAAAACGATGATGTCAAGGTTATTTTATGTGATCTCGATGCAAGGTTGAGGTCGATGATAATGCCAATGACGACTAGATCCACCTTGATGCAAGTTCGAGGTAACTTATATTGTCAATGTCGTCCAATGTCGTGTTTGGTGCTTAGACAAGGCTAGCAACAATGCTGATGTTGGCTAAAGTGGGACATTTGGGGCCAAGAGGTTAAGGCCATGGATGGACTGTGGCTAGGCTGAGTGGTCATGTTGGACTAAGTCGTGTCGGACCGTGTCAGACCGCGTTCATTTACAGTACGTTCAAGCCGTATCACGTAAGGTCAGGCGCAGGGCCGTCTTTAGGGGAGTACAAGAGGTGTCATCGCACAGGCCACCACTTGATAAGGGCTACCGAATTTCATGCACTTCTCTTATATATATGCACAATATCTGGCTCATGATTAATTATTTCATGCACTACTAATACATATGTAATTTTTTCTGTGTTTAATGGGGCCTCTATTTGGTAATGGCACGGGGCCACCGAAATCAATGAAACGGCCCTAGTCAGGCGCTATGTTTCCAACAACTTTTTGTTAAGTTTGGGATACACTTTTATTGCAAAGTGATCAATTAAATTATGACGGTATATCAAAATAACAAGAAGAGTAGTCGTGATAAGACTATTTTAGCTAGTTGCTACATTTTGTGGAACATTTGATGTGTTATGAAATACGTGTTGAATAACGTTGAAATTGGGAAAATTCTTAAAATAGACCGCAAAAAATAAACTTCTCAAAATAACCAGTCGCCTGGTTTTAGGGGTGTAAACGAGCCGAGTCGAGCCGAGTACTGCCAAGCTCGAGCTCGACTCGAATACTAAAACTCGAGCTCGAAA
>BQNB010191270.1:0-11712 GCA_026074375.1 Tanacetum coccineum | reverse complement strand
GACATTTTATGAGTATATAAAAGATTTTCCTAACCATTTTTTTATACAACACACATCTTTTTTAAATTACTATATGTTTAAAAAAAATAATTATGTGTGTGTTAGAACAATGCAAGCACAAGCATTTTCTTTTTCTTAATTACTAGTGTATTAATGCAATCTTTTCTTTTGTTTGAGCAACCCAAGGTCAAACAAAGCAAAGTTATCTTGTTGGAAATATTTTGGTTACGAGTTATAACGCGTGATTTTATGACATTATTTTACAACATACTTGACACGCTATTAAACTCTCAATTCTAAATAGGTTACTATACTCAAAATGATTTACAAGATGTTTATGTAATATTTGTAAATATAGTCATCTATGCCTATAAACAATTTCACAACTTAACGCAAAAGATCTACCGTACTTCCTATTAGGCATACTCCAAAAAACTAGTAACACACAAATAGCGTACATGGAACATAAGTAGCTCATTTAAGAATAGTAATGATCATTTAATAATATCTATTAACAAAATTAATACACAAAGAAACACACGTAATCATTTAGCATAACACATAAAAGTACTTGTCGTCGTTTTGTGTATTAGATACAACAATGTATACATAGCTCGGTTTTATTTGAAAATACTTTCCTCCCCATTTCAAAAATGAAGTTTAATATTTTTTGAAAAGTTAATTACACCATTTTTCAAAGATATACCGACTAGAAATGTACGACTCAAAAGGTAAAGATAAAATACAAGTTTTACGTTAAAACGAGACTCAACGTTTTGGACAATAAGTAGTATTTTGCCTTTCTGACTTACTTAAGTTTGAAATAAATACTTGAAAGTATTTTTGTATGAAATTAGACTTAATTATCTTCAAAATGGCGGGTCACACGACTTCTACGGACTTACGGTTGATTTTACATGAATTTTCAAAGTTTCTGAAAATCTGCCGAATCAGATAGGTGTCCCCTTGATTGATAAGGGGGCCGGCCAGGAGTTAAGGGGGCTACCTAGGGAATTAAGGGGGCTGCCCATCTGACACTCCGATTCGCATTTTTTGTACAAAATCATTTAGTGACTTAGCGAAAAGATGTAGAGCTTACTGAGCTTGATACCGAACATAAAACACTTATTTTAAGCATCAATTTACTTCGAGCTAGTATACTAAGTGCATTTAATCAACAAAACTGATACAAGTTAAGCAACAAAACACTTTTCATATTTAATCCCCTTAATGGGTAATTTGATACATGGAGCGTGCTCCATTTTTAAAACCATTTGTTTTGAAAATTAGAGCGATGTGGCTCCTGATACCAATTGTGGAAAAACATAGAGGGGGTGAATACGTTTTTATTTAAAAACTTAAAATGTTTTGTATCAAATTATTGATCAAGTTGAACGCAATATGAGAGGTGTGAATAATACATCTATATTTATTAGAACATGTCATAGCAATATAAACATAATCACAATATTAACTTCTACAATCATCACCCAAACTATATAAGCAACAATCAACACACATATAGATCTAATGCAAGTATAAATGTAAAGCGATAAGGTAAATAAAGATGTGATGCAAAAAGTAAAAGAAAGTGCAAACCGGACGCGATGATTTATAGTGGTTCCGTCACGAAGCACCTCTTCGCCCTACTCCACTCCCCGAGTACCCAACTCGAGAGTTACTTCACTAGTCAACAAGCTCCCTTTAGGCGGATAATGACATCAAATAACGTCTATTTTATAGCATCATTTATCCCATGTTATTAACCTATTTTGTATAGTTATTGCAAAGAATTGTTACTTAATCATTTATATTTGAGAATTGCAGTAATTATGGAGCACTTGGTGAATATTAGCAAAAGGCACGCATTCTGGAGCTTAAACGAAGATATTTTAAAGATTAATGATTCTGACAACCAATACGCCGTATCCATTAAGTAAGATATGACATATCTGTGTCTGCACTCACCAAAGACCACAAAGGAATGAAGCTCAATACAACGTATCCAGAAGAACTCAATACGCCGTATCGAAGATATAGTATGTGAATATTCTGGAAGATATCAAGCGTGGTCCCTACTCTAAGAAATCCTCAATATGCCGTGTCCAATCCTTGACATGTCACGAATGCACTAACTCAACTACATAACTTCGTATCTTGATGATAACGAGATTTCTTCTCTTGCACTTAGAGGAATAAGCTTGAATCACTTGGAAACAAATGCTTATGATTACATGATCAAAGGTTTTTAGAATATGTATGAGATGTATAAACTGATTTGGGACAAAAAGAAAAGGTGCAAAAGGTTGGAAAAACAGTGAGGAATAGTCCAGTATTTATAGGCAATCTGGGTTGACTTTTTATCTGGCCGGTCCCCTTAATTAGGGTGCTGGTCCCCTTAAAATTAAGGGGACCACCCATGTATTTAAGGGGGTCGGCCAACCCAGGACGCTCCCTTTTTTGTCTTTTTCAGGGGAGGTGTTTTCTAGAACATTTTTAGCCGTTTTTAGGTAGAAAATTTGAATTCAAAATATTTATTTTGACAAAAACATTTCTTTTAAATCTAAAAATGTTTTGTAAAAGTTATAAAAATGTTTGTGACATTTTTATAAAAAATGTGAGGTTGAATAAAAATTCCTTTGATCATAAAATAAATTAAGCATTTATTTATTCATATCTTAAGTGATTTACGTCGGGTGCAAACTTCATTGAGCAGACTTGAGACGTCGAGAGATGTTGTCATATGAATGCATTGATGATTTGTGATCACGAGTAACTTAAGCACTTTATGTTATGTGTTATAAATTAAATGTTTGTCATCACCAAAACATGAAGAGAATGTATAGATTGAATA
This sequence comes from Tanacetum coccineum, assembly GCA_026074375.1. NCBI lineage: Eukaryota > Viridiplantae > Streptophyta > Magnoliopsida > Asterales > Asteraceae > Tanacetum > Tanacetum coccineum. The sequence continues at coordinate 8,858 of BQNB010191270.1, read as the reverse complement.
TCGTAATATTTCTACCAACAATCTCCCCCTTTTTGATGATGACAAAATATGTAAACTATAACTCATAGTAAAATGTATAAGTTACTTGTTTACACTTCTTCTCCCCCTTTTGTCGAATCAAAAAGGTGGACTCTTAGGTGAGACTTATACTACACTTCAAACCATGAACCAAAGAGGCGAACTTGCATCATCCCCAGTGAAGTCTTGCTCTTATCAAACCCGTTTAATCATCCCAAGATATATACTTTAACATTCGAGCACCCCTTAGCTCATTGCACTCCTATGACACTTGCGTTCCATGTATATAGACTCTAGAGGATCCATGGATCAAATTTATTGCAAACTCTTAACCTACATCAAGGGTTAGTTTCATGCAACATAATATATATATATAGGAGCGATATTAAATGGTTGGAATACACATATCAAGAAATGTGTAAATGTCATATCGGTACAACTCCCCCTCGGTGTATGCTCTCCCTTGTTTGGGGCACCAAGGAGTCAAGCGATAGAAGTGTGCTACAAAAAGAAAAAATTAGTAGAAAAGTGCACATATATATACCAACAATGATAGCTATATATATATATATATATATATATATATATATATATATATATATATATATATAGCAATGATAAGGTTCGACCGGCACATGCTTAAGACTAAGACTTAACCAACACCCTTCGATAGAATACCGACTTTAATAAACAAGAACAAAATTCGTTTATTGATTGATACACTATTAATCTGAAGAAAGACATCATCCAAGAGTCATTTGGATAAGGGAGTATGAACATATTTTGATTGATTTTCTTAAGGATATCGTCAATCTACCCAAGATGAATGATATGGATTTGAATAGACTAAGTTGTATTGAGAAGATTTCCTAAAATCCTTAAGGTTTCATTGTTAAGCATTATGTATGCCTTTATCATGTTTAGGGTGATTAAGAAATAAACATTATCGTAAGACTTTAAGTCGAACTAAATGTTGATGATAAGGATGATTTAAGGAGGAACATAAACTGAAGAAGGATGAGCGTAAATATAAAGGGATGGTGTTGACAATAGGTTTTATTTGGTGGTTTTGTTGGTTGTTAAAGTTGACAAACAAAGGTTAATAACTAAGAATATGGTGGAAGAGAAATGAAAGACTTGACATTGTGATGACTTAACAACACTTGAAGATTGAATATCTTCTTTGTGTTCTTTACTTTGCTAAAAAGTGGAAATGGTTAGATGAAAAATGAAAGACATGACATTGTGATGACTCAACAACACTTGAAGATTGAATATCTTCTTTGTGTTCTTCATTTCCTAAAAAGTGAAATGATTGGTTAAGACGCATTTCATACGGAAAAATCACTTGACTATTTGACGAACATAGGCACACATCTTATGATGTACGGATATGACTGAGACGCATTTCATTACGGAATTCACTTTGGTTTCTAGTGAATAAGAATCACATATGTGAGTTCTTGAGAGTATTTGGTTAAAAGATATATGTGAATAGGTGTGTTTTCCCTTCCCTTTTAATTCATGCTCATTCGGACATAAATTATGGAATAAAAAGAATAAATGAAGAGAAATAACAACAGAAGCGATGAGCTTGACAATGTCATGACGGATGACGGTTAGCATACGATGAACTTCATCCACGAAGTTATGTAGCTCTTCTCGAGTATTGAAAATGTTCATAGAACAATCATACGACGAGGTACGAGGTTGTATTAAAGGTGGTAGCGGAACTGTGTGAGACGGAAGATTATTAACCATCCTAATATAATAATAGAGCATGATTAAGTTTTTGTGAAAAACTTAGACATGAATAATGAGTTGACATTTTAAATTTGCATTTTCGGAATTAAAAAGCAAAAACATTTCGATGATGATTAAGTTATCAGAGATTTATCGTAATAAATATTTAATAGTAACAAGACTATTAAAATGAGAATGACATGTTTATGAGATTTGTTTCATCATTCCTAGACCTAGACTTAAAAAGGTTCACGTTTGAGTGGTTTGGTGAGGATGCCGGCGATGTTGTCTTCCGACGAAACTTTTTCGATGAAGATATTTCCTTTTGGACATTGTCGCGAAGGAAATGACGATGAATTTTGATGAGTTTTCTATCCTAAGATCGATGGATAATGTTCGATCCTCATTGTGTATGAGGTGAGCATGACGATAAACCATCGTGACATTCCTAAGGGGATGGAAAGGACTAACGGAAGTGAAAGTACTTAGTCTTAAGTTGTGTATATTAAAGAGGCTATGATCACTTATGTAGAAACTCCGTAAGAACCTTTGTCACATAAGTTGATGTAAGCTTTTAGCTTAGGAAGAGCATTTTAACAATTTGTTAAAAGGCTTGAAATATGGATTTTGGATATGACCTTAACAGTTGTGATTGCAAGTTAAGGATTCTTGAATATTTTCGGAGAGAAATATGTAAGTTGACAAACTCTTGGAGGGTGTTAGATATGTATCCTAAACTTTCTTGACGAAAGAGTGAATTATTTGTTTTGGAAAAGGCGAGATGATGATTAAGGGAATGTGTTGGGGGGTGAAGACTCTAGGAGATATAAGACCATTTTACAACTCTTTGACTTTTTAGATTTGTGACACTAACGCGAAGAAAAAATATTCTAGTGTGAGAAAATATATACCTAGATGCATAAGTCATATAGATATAGGCATATAAGTTTATCTAAGCATGCATCGACACAATAATCAATGAGATTAATGTGTAAGACTCTATGGCATTTAAACATCAATTGTCATACATTTAAGTGTAGGTGTATAATTAACACGTAAGTCATGTAGAATGACATATACAAAACATGATAATTTTAAATGTAATCGTCATGTAAAACATGTTAGCATTTAGCATTTAGGAGCGTGTGTCATTTAGATAAACTAAGAAATATTTTATCTAAATTGCTAGAAAAAGACAAATGCCTTTATAGTGGACATGCATTTAATATCTAATCATTTAACGTTGACAGCATGAAGACATATAATTGCATTACATGTGAACAAGTAATCATCTTGAAACATTAAAGCACATATGTGAGGTGCATTGTGTCTAGATTGACTAAGTAAAAAAAAAAAAAGAAGAAAAAGAAAAAAGGGGAAAAAAGGAGAAAGAAGAAAAAAAAGGGGAGAAGCCTAATTTCTACGTGCTTAGTGTGTACTTCTAATGAGATACAAAGTCTATCGATGTAGACTATCATTAGGCATGTTTAGGAAGAACCATTTAATTAAATTAGAGAAGAATATGAGACTATCACTATAGAGCTAATTCAGGCTAACACGACCATTTTCCGGGTTATCACTGAACGCAACTTCACTCTTTGAAGCAATTCAACTGTTAGGTCAAATTGAATTTCTAGTGCAATAGATCTCTAGTAGCCATATCCATGTTATACAAAATAGAATTCTATATAGTTTCCTAATGAAAGAAAGCAAAATAAAATTTGTATTATCTTTTCATAGAGGGCCTAACATGACTCAACTAACATAATTTAATTTTGGTTCGCATAATCCTAATCAAGATGTGTGGAATTCTAAGATAAGCGTAAGCAAGATGTTTTAATCTTTTGTTCAAGATCTATAGGTTGTTTGGTTTCGATTACATATTGCTTGATTTGATGATGTCTATATTTAGCACTTACATGTGTAGTTTATCACATGTGATATTTAACGTGTTTGGTTTTTTAAAAAGCCAAGAGATGTGCTTATTTGTGACAATGACAAATATGTTATATTGAGAGTGTTTTAAGAATTCTCCATTTCATGTCATGTGAAATGAATCTCATCAATATTATTTATATTAATCGAGTTTGTGATTCTTTAATGATAAATGATTGAAAAGAGACATATTTTTTTATTTTTTTTAAACAAATATGCTTTTTTAAAATTATTATTCTTATCAGTGTTGTATATCATAATTAAATAAGTATTTGAATAAATGTATTTTTTACTTTACTATGCATTGATACATAATTTTGATAGGTTTATTTTTTCAATTCTAATAACTTATATTTTTCAAATTATATGTAGTGTATTTTCTTGTAACACAACCATTTATGCTAGGAAGAAAATAAGATGCATATGATATATATTATCCTTTATCAATCGTTTAGTACGATAAGTCCATAAAATCTTTAAACATAATTTTTCCCAAACATCATGTTATCCTGAGTGAATAAACAAAAATATTATTCTTATTTGAGAATTTAGTTAAAAGTGAATTTTAGCTTTGAGTTGTGCTTTTATGTTGTATGAGCAAGGTTTCTACATATATTAGTTATTTACTCGAGATTTGGTTTTTCGGAAATGACACATTTACTAATTGCATTGCAATGTAAATTGCTTGAATATTTCGGACGAAACATCCAAGTCGTCTATCCTACTTCATTGTGTATTTTATACATGTATTGAACATAATTAGTATAATATTTGGAACACAACATGGGATAAGAAACACAATATGGCATCATCAACACAAGTTGTGATTTAAGATCCATGCATATTCTTTCATTACTCTAGAAAATGATGTAATTATTTCATATCAATCTAGTGTGAATGAGTATGTAGAATCCCAAGATAATATCTTATATTTGATATTGTCTTGAATCAACAAATAAGAATCCAAATTTAGTCCAAACACGAAAACTTGTCAATTAGATTCATAAAGATAACAACATAATTTGAATAAATGAATTGATATATCTCGAAATCTTCTTGACCCACAAATACTGCATTTAAAAGAAAATAAATAAACATTTAAATAGTGTGTTCCATTAATCTAAGATTATTGAGTAAGTGAGGTTGATGAATAATTTATCGTTAATTTTCTTATTCTAAGATTTTCGTAAATTTTACTTGTCGAAAAACTAATTTGTTGTTATGGTATAATAAGCTTAGATGTTAAACAAGCAAGCACAAGCATTTTTTTCTTAGTTACTAAGTATTACATACAATCTTTTCTTTTGTTTTAACCAACCCAATGACAAACAAAGCATAATTTTGAAAAATATTAAACGTGATGTTAACAATTTAAATCGTGTGGAAATTTAGGTGACAGTTTTAATACATTTAATAATATACTTGACAAGTTATTGAACTTTTATTCCTAAGTATATTCCCATACCCGAAAAGATTTACAAGATGTTTATGCAACATTTGTAAATTAAGTGATCTATGCCTATATGCGATGCAAGAGCAATTTCGCCATCTTAATGCAATAAATCTAGCATAAGTTCTAGTTAGGCATAATCCGAAAAACTAGCTACAAATGAATAGTTTACATGGCACATGTGCTTGGATATTCAATTAGCTAGATTTCAAATAGGAACGATCATTTAATATTTTTATTAACAAAATAAGACAACAAAGAAGTTGCACATAATCAATAGCATAACCGATAAAATTACTTGTCGTCGTTTTTGTTTATTAGATACAACAATGTATACTTAGCTTGGTTTTGTTTGAAAACGAATTAGTTTCTTCCCTATTTCAAAAACTAACCAATTTTAATATTTTTGAAAAGTTAATTACATCATTTTTCAAAGATATACCGACTAGAAATGTCCGACTCGAAAGGAAAAGATAAAATACAAGTTTTACGTTAAAACGAGACTTAACGTTTTGGACAATAAGTGGTATTTTGCCTTTCTGACTTACTTAAGTTTGAGATAAATACTTGAATGTCTTTTTATATGAAAGTAGACTCAATTATCTTCAAAATGACGGGTGGCACGACTTCTACGGACTTACGGTTGATTTTATATGAATTTTTAAAGGTAATTTAAATTTGTACGAATCAGACGGTGGTACCCCTTAAATTATAAAGGGGCGGCGCCCTAATTAAGGGTATGGCTTTGGAGATAAAGGGTCGGCACCTGACACGTATTCGCTATTTTTGTACAAAATCATTTAGTGACTTAACGGAAAGATGTAGAACCTACTAAGTTTGATATGGAACATAAAACACATATTTTAAGCATCATTTTTACTTCGAGCTAGTATAATAAGTGTATTTAAATTAAAAAAAACGAAAACAAATACAAAATAAGCAAACAAAACACTTTTTCATATTTAATCCACTTCTCATGGGAAATTGAAATACATGGATCGTGCTCCATTTTTAAAACCATTTGTTTTGAAAATTAAGCGACCGAAGACTCCTGAACCTAATAAATTATGGAAAAAACGTAGAGGGGGTGAATACGTTTTTATTTAAAACTTACAATATTTTGTATCAAATTGTCGATCAAGTTGAATGCAATATGAGAGGTGTGAATAATACATCTATATTCATTAGAACATGTCATAGCAATATAAACATAATCACAATATTAACATCTACAATCATCACCCGAACTATATAAGCAACAATCAACACACATATAGATCTAATGCAAGTATAAGTGTAAAGCGATAAGGTAAATAAAGATGTAATGCAAAAAGTAAAAAAGAAAAGTGCAAACCCAAGGACGTGATGATTTATATGGTTCTGTCACGAAGAACCTCTTCCGCCTACTTCACACGTCCTCGAATACCCAACTTCGAGAGTTACTTTCAACTAGTCAACAACCTCCCTCTAGTCGTAGAAAACCATGCACAACGTAAGCTACACTGATTTCTGAAACACTAAGACCAAACTGGTCGAGTTTCTAATCCTAGCTAGAACCAATTCTATCAACAACCAAACCACACTACTTCACAACAAAATCACCACTTCTCGCATTCACCACACAACTTCACATTCACTTCACGACTTTCACTTCACTTCACGACTCTCACTTCACGTCAACAACTTCACTTCCACTAATACTCTTTCACTACCGATTCACAATTCTTCCACTATGACTTCATAACTTACTCTTCACTCCACAACTTCACTTCAACTTCACGACTTCTCTACCCTTCACAACTTTTCTATACTTCACAACTTCACTTTACATCAACTAGACACTACCTTGATCACACAAATCTAATACTACTTACTAAGATCACCACGATCTAACAAATATACACACTATAATCACCACGATCTAACAACTATACAAGTTTGAAATACATGGACTCGATCTATACATTGTGAATGTAAGACATGTCACGAATTCCCTAACTAAACTACATAACTTCGTATCTTGATGATAACGAGATTTCTTCTCTTGCACTTGGAGGAATAAGCTTGAATCACTTGGAAATAAATGCTTAAGATTAAATGATCAAAGGATTGTAGGTGATGTATAAACTGATTTTAAACAGAAAAGAATAAGTGCAAAAGGTGAGAAAATTAGTGGGGAATAGTCTAGTATTTATAGGTAAACTGAGGAGCATTTTTGTTTGGCCGGCCCCCTTAATTCATGTGTCGGTCCCCTTAAAATTAAGGGGACCGCCCCTATAATTAAGGGGACCGCCCAGGTTAGGACGCTCCATTTTTTGTCTTTTTCAGGGGAGGTGTTTTCTGGAACATTTTTAGCCGTTTTTAGGTAGAAAATTTGAAGTCAAAATATTTACTTTGAATAATACATTTCTTTTGAATGTAGAAAATGTTTTTTAAAAGTTATAATAATGTTTGTAGCATTTTATAAAAAATGTGAGGTTGAATAAAAATTCTTTTGATCATAAAATAAATTAAGCATTTATTTATTTATACCTTAAGTGATTTACGTCGGGTGCAAACTTCGTTGAAGCAGACTTGAGACGTCGAGAGACGTTGTCGTATGAATGCATTGATGATTTGTGATCACGAGTAACTTAAGCACTTTACGTTATGTGTTATAAGTTACATGTTTGTCATCACCAAAACATAAAGAGAATGTATAGATTAAATATCGTAATATTTCTACCAACACTTCCAATTATGAAAAATGAATTACGAAGCCTTTAGTTAGGAAAGCTATGTTACGAAACCTCTTGATTACGAAACCAAGTCTTATGAAACCTCAAACTGTAATATGAAACCTTCGTTACGAAACCTTTAGATAGTAAACTTTTGATACGAAACCTTCACATATGAAACTTGTGATACGAAAGCTGGAAGTACGAAACCAAAACCAATCTTTTGATACGAAACCTCTTATTTATGAAACCACAGATATACGAAAGCTTCCACTGTTTATAAAACCAAACGGTTACCGAAAGCTCCTATTTACGAAACCTTCATTCGTAAATCCCAAATTGCCTCTACTTTCGAAAAATCAAAGAAATCGCTTACTTTCGTAAATTTTTTAGCTATGAAACCTAATAAAAATCTATCAATATGATTTTAAGCATTTTTAAAGTGATAATATCAATGTTATCTTCTTCAAATTGATAAAATTCTATGTTACAAAAGCTATTTTAGTGTTACGAAAGCTTAGCTATATTACGAAAGCTAAGAATCACTTACGTATGACAGTTACGAAACCAAAAATATGATACGAAAGCTCAAAACTGAAATACGAAAGCTGTTTTTCCGCCTAAAAACAGTTAACAAAACCTATTTCTTGCTTACGAAAGCTATCAAATCTATATTTTTCGATCAAATTCAATCTAAAACAAGTATTTTTCATGAACTACATATTAAACCTACAATTTGATAATTACAAAAGCTATTATTCTGCGTTTTAAGATCAAAAACTCATCAAATCATAAATCTAATCACGTATCATCCTTACAAAACCTACTGTTCATCGATACGAAAGCCTCTTGATCAAAAATTCTCACGGTTAAGCTCAATTTGATTCATGAAACACACACTAGTTCTTTCCTGGCAATATGTTAGGATTAATGTTTTCTTAACTTAGTACCGACAGTACAAATAGTTAGTACTGACAGTTATACTTAGTACCGAC
>BQNB010191268.1:0-11712 GCA_026074375.1 Tanacetum coccineum | reverse complement strand
ATAGGGTCCTTCCCATTTGGGATCCAATTTTCGCTGACCTTCTTGGCGGCTTGCTTCGGTTTTTTCGAAAGACGAAATTACCAATTCTAAGGACTTTGTGTTTAACTCTTTGATTGTAGTACCTTTCAGTTGACGCCTTGTATTTAGCAACGCGAAGTGCAACCATTTCTCGCCTTTCTTCCAATAATTTGAGGTTTAGGCAAATGTTGGCGTCATTAGTTAATGGATCGAAAGTGTTGATACGGTATGTGGGCAAACCAATTTCTATTGGTAAGACTGCCTCAGATCCATAGACTAAGCTGAAAGGTGTGCATCTGTTCCAGTACGAGCTGTCGTGCGGTATGACCAGAGTACATTTGGTAACTCTTTGATCTAATTTCCCTTGGATTTTCCAAGTCTTGTTTTCAAACATTGCACCAAAGTCCGATTTGTAAATTTAGTTTGTCCATTACACTTTGGGTGTGCGAATGATGTAAATTGTTGTTTAATTTTGAGTTCTTCGCACCATTCTTTGAATGGATTATTGGCAAACTGTTCCCATTATCGCTGATGATGATTCCTGGTATACCAAAATGAAAAACGATGTTGCGCCAAACAAACCGAAGTGTTCTTTGACCGGTTATGGTTGCTAGTGGTTCAGCTTCTACCCATTTGGTAAAATAATCTGTGACGACAACAAGGAATTTGACCTTACCATGGGGTTTCGAGAAAAGGCCCATACGATGTCTATTCTCCATTGATAGAAAGGCTATGGTCTAGAAATACTTGTCAACTCGCATAGTGGTTGTCGAATCGTCGGCGCGTTTGAAATTTTCCTACGAGTTTTGATGCATCGTTGTACATATTAGGCCAATAGTATCCGAGTCTTGCTGCTTTTGGTGCGATGCTTTGTGCTCATGCGTGATCTCTGCATGATCCAAAATGCACCTCCCTTAGTACATAGTCTGCCTCCTCAGGACCAACACATCGTAACCACAGTGTCAAGTATCCTTTCTAGTAGAGAATGTTTTCTTTGATTGTATACTGTGGTGCTTTGATCCTTATATTATGTGCTTCAATTTGGTCATCTGGTAGACTTCCTATGGTGAGATACTGGATAATTGGGTCCATCCAAGTCTTTTCATTTCCACCTACCGAGTTTGTGATTTTAACGTCAATGCTCCTACACTTAACTGTTTTGACCAACACATTCTTAGTGAGGTGTGCGAATGAGGACGATGCCAATTTGCTCAAAGCATCTGCAGGTTTATTTCTTGATCGGGGGATTTGTGTGACTGAAAGACTTTGAAAAAGTGTTTGCAATTCTCGAACTTTCGACATGTATTTTTTCATCAGGTCTTCCTTAGCTTCATATATTTCTTTTACCTGGTTTGTGATGAGTAGGAAATCACTAAACACTTGTAAGTGTTGGGATTTCATGTGAACGACCAGTTCCAATCCGGCTATTAAGGCTTCGTATTTGGCTTCGTTATTTAAGGTTTTGAAGTTGAATCGTAAAGCGTAAGTTACTCTTGTCCGTTTGGATCGGTTAATACCAAGCCTGCCTCAGATCCTTCAGTGGTTGATGCTCCGTCGGTAAATAAGATCCACCCAGTAGACGCAGTAGACGTGGGTTATCCTAAGTCTTTGCCCCCGCACTTGGTCTCTACTCGCTCATCAGTTCTTTGCAACTCTGCAAGAAAATCCACAAGTATTTGTCCTTTAATCGCGGAGCGTGGTTTGTATATGATCTCATGCTCTCCAAGCTCAATTTCCTATTTTGCTAATCGTCCCCAGTTTTTTGGTTTTAGAAGTACTTGTCTAAATGGTTGGTCTGTGAGAACACATATCTTGTGTGCTTAGAAATAGCGGCGAATTCTTCTTGCTGCATGTACCAGGGAAAGTGTTACTTTTTCTAGGCTAGGGTAGTTAAGTTCTGGTCCTTGTAGCGCACGACTGATAAAATATATTGGTTTCTCCACACCCCCTCTTTCAGTCAAAAGAACTGCGCTAATTGCCTCATTTGTTGTGGCAAGGTACAATGTTAAAGTTTCTTCCGGCTTCGGTGTCGTGAGTGTTGGTAGAGACTTAAGGTGGTTTTTAAGTTCTTGAAAATATGCTTATGCTTCGGTGGTCCACCTAAAATCTTTTTTATTTATGCAACCTTTTAGCTGTTTAAAGAAAGTGAGTGATCACTCTGTAGATTTGGACAGAAAACGTCCTATGGGCTACCAACTTCCCATTCAATGCTTGAACATCTCGTAGGGATTTTGGGGAGGCTAAGTCGATTATAGCTTGCACTTTTTCGGGATTCACTTTGATTTCTTTGTTGGTGATCATATACCCTAAGAACTGTCCACTTTCTACTCCAAACGCGCATTTATTTGGATTTAGTTTCATGTTGGTTCTTCTCAGTGTTTCGAATGTCTCCAGAATGTCTGAGATGAAGCAACCTTTGCTCCTGCTTTTTATTACCATATCATCTACATAAATCTCAATGTTTCGGCCAAGTTGACTAGAAAATGTTTGGTTCATTAGACGTTGGTACGTGGCTTCGGCATTCTTTAGGCTAAATGGTATTTTCTCATAACAAAAGTTTCCATGTTCGATATGAAATGAGGTTTTTCGTCATCTGCTTTGGCTATGCGTATCTGATGATATCCTTTGTATGCATCAAGGAAGCATTTCAACTTGTAACCTTTCAAGGATTCTATCTTTTGATCTATCTGTGGTAGTGGGTAGCTGTCTTTTGGGCAAGCTCTATTTAGACTCATGAAATCGATGCACATGTGGCATGTGTTATCAGACTTTCGAGCCGTTACCGGGTTGGCTACCTATCTAGGGAAGAAAAGTACTCTCAGGATTCGTGCTTCTACTAATTTTGAGACCTCTTCTGCTAAATAGGGAATGCTCGTGGGTGGATGTTCAACCTGTGTTCCGCTAATTCACGTGGTATGCCAGTCATATCCGCAGGAGTCCAAGCAAAAATATCAATGTTGGAATGTAAAAGTTCGAACAATTGTTGCTTGAGCCTCCTCGAGAGGTTCTTTCCTATTGTAACTTTTTGTTCCGGGTAAGCTTCATTTATAACTATCTTTTCTTCGTTATTCTCTTTGTTTGGGAATTGCTCTTCTTCAGGTGTGTGATATCTTTTACGAGAAATCTAGTTTCACATTAGCTTAGGTGTCTCTCCTCTTACGACAGCTATTCCATCTTGTGTTGGGAATTTCATGATAGAGTGCAAGGTAGACACAATCGCACCTAGCTGTTTCATTGTTGGACTCCCCAAAATGACATTGTAAGGCGATGGGGCCCTAATAATCATACATTCAACCGTTATTGTTTTCCTGATATGACCACGATAGTCACTTAAGGTCAATGATAAAGGCCATAACTTTTGACCGATGAATCCAACGAGGGGTGTGGTCGATGGTTGCAACTCCTTTTTCTGTTCTGCTGTTAGTTGTTCAAAATAATGCTCGTACATGATTTCTGCTGAGCTTTCGGCATCAACGTATATTTTGTGCAAATGTGTGTTTCCGATATTAGCTGTGATGACAAGAGGGTTGTCCCCCATGCAATGATGAGTTATCAGATCTTCCTCTGAAAATGTTATGTTTGGTTACGAGTATCTGGGCTCCATCGGTGTTTATTGATCGTGAAGAGTCATGTGGATTTTTCTTTTCGATTTGCCATTGGCTTCATCTCTTTTATTCCACTATATTTGAGGTTAGTTGCCATTTCTAGATCCTGAGGGAACGACTGCTTGACTATTGTTTTGTGTTTTGGCGCCCTTGGCCAGGTGGCTTAGTCGTCCGTTGCGAACACACGTTTCTATCTCTTTTCGAAGATCTATGCAATTGTTAGTATCGTGACCGTGATCTTCACGGAACTCGCAATATTTTGTTCTGTCTCTTTTGTTCGCTAGAGTGAACATCTTAGGCGGAGGCCGTAAGATGGACTTGCCTTCGGCGGTAGCAAAAATATTTGTTGGAGACTTTATAAGAGCGGTGAAGGGGTTGTTGTTTTGTTTCACAGTTTCCTTGTCTAGGTTCTTAAAGACGGTTCTCATTATTGGCGTCTTCAGCCCTAATGAAGTTGTGGGTTTGGGTGAACAGGTCTTCCAAAGATGTCGGAGGTCTTGCAGTTAAATCTTTGAATAGCTGCCATGGTCGTAAGCCACTAATGAATGCCCCTAACACCATAACATCTTATTGATCGTCCATTTGTAACGTTTCTTTATAGAACCTAGTTACATAATCTTTTAGGGACTCATATGGGCATTGTCGTATACCGGGTATCTTCACTTGAGTTTTTGAAATCGGCGTTGTTGTAAGAAATTCGCTCTAAATTAATCTCGCAACTAGTGAAAGTCATCGATGCTTCATGGTGCTAGGTTTTCGTACCAAAATCTTGCTGCTCCACATAGCGTAATAGGGAAGAAACGACACCATATAGGCTCTGGGAGTTGTGTACGTCCATTGTACCCATAAAGATAGTGAGGTCGTCTGGGTCAGACATGCCATCGTATGTCCTGAGGTTAGCAGGGACTTTCAGTCCGTCTGGAATGTCGTATTTCCAAATACGGTTATTGAAGGGAGATGCCATAAGGTCTTTTGTGTCCCTATTGGGATCCTTGAATACAAAAGGTTGGTGATAAAATTCTTTGCTTTGTGTACCTTTCCCTTTGGTGTTGTTTGCGTCTAATGGTGTTGCGGGTATAGGTTCCACTTCGTCGTTTTGTACGAAAGTTTTTCCCAAGGCTTTGCTCGGGTATGCTTCTTCCGAATCGGAGTTCCATGGCTCTCCAGATGGATTCCCGCTGGTAGGTAACGAGCGATGCGATACATCTTTTCGCGCATGGGTGAACATGGTATACATGGCGTTTATCCGATCAAAGTTCTGAACTATAAATTGCAAGATGGGGTCGTTAGGGTTTAGTTCAGAAGTCGTGTTTAAAGGTTCCTCAATGGAATGGGTATTTGGTGCGGCGACAGACGTGATATTTGGATGGCTAGAAGTGTTAACTTCTTTCTCGATGGGTGCAGCGAATGGTTCGCCTGCGGTCGTCATTTCCGTTTCCCTTGTAAAGTGCACAAGCCGTTTGTTTAAAGAGAAAATAAAGAAAGAAAATGTCCGGGTCCCACGGATGGCGCCAATTGATGAAACGTAAATATGCAGGTACAGATCACGTGACCAAACAGCTGAGTCAGCACTATGTCACGTGCAGGAGAGTTAGCACTCGTCGTGCACCTATACCTACAACCTAGTATCACTAACTTAGATGGGTAACATACGTAGATAAAAACACGGCTAGTTGTGCGAGGGCATCAAATGAATATATCTCGGGTGGCGATTCCCCTTACTGGTAACTCATATTCTTCATATGGTTTTACACCACATATCCAGAGTTGGAGCCAAGGTTTTCATGATAGGGAAAATAAAGTACCGAGAACGAAATAATATTCTTTTTAGGTATATCTCATTCTTATCATAGGGTATTGAGAATTAATAGAGAGAAAGAAGGGAATGTTGGGTGCCCCTTCTTTCGTTCCGAGACTTGCTATTTATAGGCAAGAAAGATTCCTTTTATATTTCGTAATCATCACAAGAATAGATTTCTTTCTTTTGTTTATCATAATATGTATATATTCCGCGAGACCCAATGATATATATAATATACATTTGGCGGGATCTGTTTGTTATAAATCCACGAGAATGTATTTTTTTCATCTGTTTATCATAATATGTATATATTTCGCGAGACCCGATGATATTTAATACTATTCATTTGGCAGGACCCGTTTGTTATAAATATTGTGGTGTATCCACAAGAATATATTCCTTTCATCTGTTTATCACAATATGCATATATTTTGCAGGACGCGATGATATATTATATACATTTGGCATGACCCATTTATTAATAATACTACGGTATATCATCAGTCATGGGTCTAAACACATGAAAATGGTAGATGAACTGTGGTGAATGAAGTTAAAAAATGAGGGAATTTTAGGGGATACAATTGAAAACATGTTGGATACGGTCGGTCCAAAATATTGATTCGATGGGTACAGCACAACCAATATTCTCTCTGTCCTAAATTAATTATGCATTCGGACTATTTGTATTTTAGATAATAATTATAATAATATTTGTATGTTTTTTTAGATATCTTAATTATGCATTACTAAAAATTAAATAGTAAAATTTGATTAAAGTTACTAACCTTTGTTTGACGCTACATCCGTTTTAAAATTATTGTCTATATTTTCTTTTTAGTTTGTTCCAAAATAATTGTTCACTTTTAAAAATAATAGTTGGATTTGTTTAAGTTTACCATATTACCTTTAGTTTAAATTATATTTACAAACATAAAATAAAACACTAATTACTAATCAAAGGGTAAAACTGTCTTTTTTTGCTTTCGTAGAAACCAAAGCAGTAATTAATGCATTTTTCTTAAACTCTCTATTTCTTGTCTGTAGACAATAATTTTGAGACGAAAGGAGTATTATTATTACAAACTTTTAAAAAACTTTTATTAATTAACTAAGGGTAAAACTGTCATTCTGCAACAAGCGTAGAAAAAAAAAACAATAAATAAAACTGTATTTTTTTCTGTAATTGTGTGTTTTCAAGTCGAAGGACAATTATTTTGGGACTAAACAGTAATAATAATAAAGAAAAAAAGGAAGATATGCGTCCATAATGGGATGACAACAATACAAGTTCATAACATTGCCTTTGTCTAAACGTTTGAGAGCGAGAATAACGACTACAAGAAGCCAGTAATAATAATAAAGAAAAAAAGGAAGTATGCGTCCATATGGGAAGACAACAGATACAAGTTCATACAATTTGCTTTTCTACGTTTGGAGAATTCGATACAGATGCTTTGGACACACTTTCACGTATTAAGTCGATTTCCATTAGCCACTCAAATAATGCTAAGAGTAGTGCATTTATCTCTTTCATAAAGTGAGTTTTTGTATTTAGAAATGAATGGGCGCAAAGCTTGTTACATTGTTGAAGCGGATCTGAAAATTCTCTATGCCTTAGGACATTGAGGGCACGTATGCTTATGTTCATATTTTTAATAGGAACAGTTTCGCTATTGCTTAAGGAGTAGAGACCCACATAGTATCTCGGCTCCCTTCTAATTTGTTGTAACTCTCTTGAGTTTCTTAATAAAGTGATTTATAATAATAATAATAATAATGATAATAATAATAATAATAATAATGATAATGATAATAATAATAATAATAATGAGTGAACGCCCAGATAATATCTCTACTCCTCTCTAATTTTTTATAAATTTCCTAAATTTTAATAAAGTGATGTTGATAATAATAATAATAATAATAATAATAATATCTTAGTTCTTCTAATAAAGTGATGTTATAATAAAATAATAATAATAATAATAATAATAATAATAATGCTGAAGCTGATCCAGAAGTTCTTTTGGCTCGGACACTTGGAGCACGTGTTGCTGTTTCATTAATTTAATAGGAACAGTTTTTCGCTATTGCTAAAGAAGTGAGAGTCCAAATAGTATATCGGCTTCCCTCTAATTTATTGTAAATCTCTTAAATTTATTAATAAAGTGATTTATAATAAAATAATAATAATAACAATAATAATAAGAATAATAATAATAATTTCCTAAATTTGGTGTTGGGGTATCGGGAGGTGGGGAAGCTATACTTCATGCCGTGAACCGGTTGATTCGGGGTCAGGGAGATGATGTGGGTGGATCGCGAGGTTATGCTACAAGAAGTTCACATTCGGTGCCCTGCTATTTCACATTGGGTGGAATTTTGTCACTCCAACCCAGCTAGATTGTATTATGGGCAACACACCTTATATTCGCACCAAGGTGTGCAGCTTTTCTTTCATGCTTGGTATTTGGATAATGGCACTATTATTGGAGATTCTCTGGTTGCGGGGAAGGTTTTAGAGCTAATTTTGGAAGATGGACCTCCTATTGGCTTGCGTGTTAATGTTGATAAAACTGAAATTTTTGGCCAAAGAAAGACGCGAGAAGTAGGTTTGCGGGTGTTTTCCCGCCTAGTACTGCCCCGGCCCTTGCATGGTTTTAAACTACTATGTGGGCCTGCTAGTTTGGATTTTGATTTTATTAGTCAACTTGTGATGAAATGGGTTTCTATTAGCCCTAAAATATGGTGACTAATCCGGAATTACATTTATCATTTATAGTCGTGTCGGGTTAGTTTAGCTAGTCATGCCCGGGACTATAAATACCCCCTCCATACTTCCATGAGGGATAGAAGTTCACCATTTAAATTGACGATTGTCTTCCTTCTTTTCTCTCAAGTACACATACAACTTCTCATATCTTTTCTCTTTTCTCTCTAATAAATATGGATCAATTTCTTTTCCATTTTACCATACCTCTGGATCTTGTGTTATAAGGGTGAATTTAACATTATCAATTGGCACCAAAGCATAGGGGGAATTCGTGTTGTTAATCTACTGATTTCGTGGTTCATAAGCTTAAATTTTCGTGGCTTATTTTGTGGAAAAAGCCTACGGATCAAAAATTTTGTGCTTTATTTGGTTATTATCTTGTTCTTTCCATGATCTACATGTTAAACATGTTAGATTGCTACCATTTAATGAGTTACATAAGCTCCTAGATCGATTTATTAAGCTTAAAAAGGGTTGACTTTTTATGTGTTCTAAGTGGTGGTATGGCCGAATTTGATGATTCACGAAAAATAGGTTGTTATTTTATGTTATATACTCATCTAACCACTTAGTATTAAGCCCCTATAGCTTAATTGAGAAGCTAAACGGCTTATCTGGGCTTATTATGCTTAAATCGTGCTTATGTTCTTCGTGGTGGTTTGAATATTAAAATATATTCTTGGTGGCGGTTTGGCAAAAAGAGGGGACAAGATCCATGTTTTAAGGAAAAGATACACGGCGGTTTGACCAGGTCAAAGGCGGGTTGATTAAAATAATCAAAATAAGCGGCGGTTTACCATTTATGTGGTGGTTTGAATAGGTAAAAGCGGCGGTTTGATTATTATATTGGCCAAATACAAACGTTACTCAGCCTAAAATTCCAAAACCACGGCGGTTTGTAGTAAAAATCATAGCGACTAATGAGTTGCTAACACTAGGTTGTTTGATAAAAAAAAAAGACGTTGAGTTGCACATTATGCGGCGGTTTGGTTAAATTTCACGATGATTATAAAATTTCAAAACCAGCGGCGGTTTGGTCAATATTAGTGGAGGCGGTTTGATATATATTAGTGGTGGTTTGGTGTAATAATGGTGGCGGTTTGGTCACAAAATAGGAGGCGGTTTGCTTAATTTTTGGTGGCGATTTGGCTTACATTTGATGGAGGTTTGCTTAATTTTCACATTATCAAATCTTATTTCAATGGACTTTAGAGGACAAAGTTAAACCTTAATAAACCATCACCCCTAAACCATTAACCAATGACTACAAACACCAATTCCACAACAATCAAACACCACAATCAACTATAACAACACACCACCTCAAACAACAACACTTAATCCCAAAACGATCCTGAAAAGATTCACTTAAACGACAAAAACGGCTAAGAACGGAAACGAGAACATGAGATCACGAGTTGATTATGGTATCCTTTATATGCGATTGAAATATGATGATCTACAAAGGCATCTACTTATTTCATCATCGAGACCTTCTTCTATTCTATCGATTGATGACTTGCTTGAACGTATACAGTTATGATTACGAACCTTGAATTATCTAGTTTCCAGAAGTCAAGGGGTGGTTGGATGAAGACCTGGATAACTATCACTTAAAGGAGTTTAAATTATAGTACTCAAGTTCACACGCAGATGTCATGTGATAATTTACAAGAGAGTGTTGTACTTTTTTTAAATACATTTGATGTTGTGTATAAGGTACTTAGAGATTTCTTTTGGCACCTTTTCTTCAATCCAACAATAGTGCAAGATTAAGTAACAAATTTGGGGGATTTTACTTCAGTTTCAAGTTTGGAATATCAGGTTTACTTCACCAAGTGCCACAAAATTAGCCGACAAATACGATGTAGGTAAGTTTAGCTAAGAGTATAAAGGTTGAGATGTAATCAGCACTTCTCACGGGTATTTTTGTGCTATTCCAAGACAAAGATACTTCACAGTCTAAGCAAAATCTTCAAAGTTCTTCGATGACATTCATTCACAAGACCTTGATTATACCAAGTGTTCTTGATTCTTGCTTCAACTCCTTTACGGTTTGTGAAGTCAAGAGGGTAATGATTCTTTTGTATATCAAGATTTGTGCTTATGACAAGAACTTCTCGAGTATATGGACGTACACGACAATGATGCTTCCGAGAGTTCGCAACCATCATGGGGGAAAATGTGTACATCCGGGACTTAATTGACTTTGATGTTACCATGTCAACTTCCAGGGGGAAGTAGTGTATACTACTTCACTTAGAATGGTTTGTGAAGTATTCTGCAAACGTGAGAAGAATAGTTGTTGATTTCTCGCATGCACCCCCGAACGAATATTCACCAAGCCCTAATGACAAAAAGTAGTACACGTTGGTATGGTTTTACTTCTACAAAATTCCGTTGTGCACTTTGATGACAAGTAGAAGATTGTTCAAGCTACATCAATGTTTCAGAATCTGCTCAAGATAGGGATGTTGGTTTGGGGGGAAGCTGATTCAGAAACTTTGCCAAAAATGAGTCTATGAAGAAATCTTTTCAAGACATGATGCATGAGTTGGGGGGAAGTTAATCCTAGTCATGTATACTAAAATGGTTCCTGTACAAGTAAAGACACAGAAGATCCAAGCTGGAGTACAAGTTTTAAGACAAGGAGTACTCAGAAGACATCTTTAGCTCTTGAAGCGCTTTAGAAATACTATATATCTGTGTTTGTATTTGTACATGATATAACTATTGTAAGTAATGTCCGTATGTCCCCCACATATAGGGGAAGATTGTTCAAGGTGTGCAGCTTTTCTTTCATGCTTGGTATTTGGATAATGGCACTATTATTGGAGATTCTCTGGTTGCGGGGAAGGTTTTAGAGCTAATTTTGGAAGATGGACCTCCTATTGGCTTGCGTGTTAATGTTGATAAAACTGAAATTTTTGGCCAAAGAAAGACGCGAGAAGTAGGTTTGCGGGTGTTTTCCCGCCTAGTACTGCCCGGCCCTTGCATTGTGTTAAACTACTATATGGGCATGCTAGTTTGGATTTTGATTTTAGTAGTCAACTTGTGATGAAATGGGTTTCCAAATCTATTGAGCTTATAAATGTTGTTACTAAGATTAATGACCCTTAGTGTGAGTTGCTGCTCCTGCGTGCTTGTGCGGGTATATCCGTACTATATTTTGCTATGTGCACATGTTCTCCCCGGGTCTTTGAGTGGGCTCAACGTTCTTTTGATGCAGCTCTTCGTTTTTCTCTAGAGCGTATTGTCACTGCTTCTGGACCTGGATTTTGTGATTGATAGTGGAGACTTTCCACCTTACCCTTTGCATTTAGGGGCTTTCTGTCTATTCTGCAGCTGATGTTTTAAACTATGCATTTATTGCGTCTAGATTCCAATCTGCTAGTTTACAAACTAAGTTGCTCCGACATTCTGATATTGTAACTTCTGGGCCTGCTTTTGAGAATGCCTTGAGTGCTTTTAATGCGAAAATAAAGATTGACCTTTTGAGTAATCCAAGTGAG
>BQNB010191267.1:0-11712 GCA_026074375.1 Tanacetum coccineum | reverse complement strand
GCAATCTGATAAGTAGTGCATGATTAAGTAAATACATTTAGTTATCATAAAGTTATCACCAGTAGTTTAGATATTAATTAGTTAAACAAACCAACCTCTCAAACCATAGATTTACCTGCTTTCTATAAAATATAAAAACACAAAAATAATATTCTCTCAACCCCTAGAATTCTATTAGACCGTGATCAGGCCTTCCCAACCTATTCCCCTAGAGAACGATAACAACCCCCGAGTCTTGCCTATACTACTACTACAACGGTTAGGTACTCTGCCTAGGGAGTTGTAAAACTTCGTGTAGAAGTCCTACGACGACCGCATCAGCTAGTTTTTGAATTCAAGTACATATTTTGTAGGAAATATAGGGTTCTAAAAGAGAATAATTGATATTGTAAATTCTAAAGACTCCAAAATACATTTAAACATTCTCAATGGTTTGATAGTGATATCATCAAATAAGAACATGTTTAAGTATCAATATTCCATGTATATTGCTCTATTTTATGATTTATAAGATATGATACTAGCTTAAGTTACTTCTGCATATTAGTACAAGTCTGAAGCAATGAAACATAAGCAAAGGCGCTAAAAAAGCCAAAAAAAGAAAAACTACAACATATACATACGCCATATAGGATTTATACATGTATGGTGTATACATGCCAAGAGTTGGTGGTTTTAGTCAACTTTCGAACACCATACGACGTATAGGGTTCATGTCTATACACCATATACAATGAAGAAATGAATTCAAAAGTTGAAACCAAGCTTGTGTGATGTCTCTAAAAGGTGTTTTAGTATTGTGGCCATAACTTCTTCATACAACCTCTTTTTTAGGTAATTCAAGTGGCCATGGAAAGAGAAAAGAATACCTACAACTTTCGTGTTTTGAGCTAAGTCTGCATCAGTTATATACGACGAATACACCTTGGTGTGTATGACGTATAGGATATTATCTCTATACGTCCTATGCATGTTGAGTTGGGCCTTTTTCTTATAAATACCAAACTCGAATCCACTTAGGAATACATTTTCTTAACCCCACAAGAGATTGGCGAATTCCCTGGCTTCTCAAACCATTCCCGAGCTGCAATCATCAAGAAATCAAGACTTTAAATATCAAGGGTGTTTAGGATTAATTACTTTTGTTCTTGCAGTTACGTAAGCTTCATAATCTTCTTGACCAACAAGGAATCACCTTCTTGATGTTCTTTATGCTTCAGTCGAACAATTAGGGTTTTTTGGGGGAAGAATCACCACTTGGGTTGCATCAGGTATCCACCGGTATTGCACGTGTAGAACTAGGGTTACAAACCTTTGCAAGTTAGGAAAGTACGACCATAGGTAAAGTCGACTAGTCGACTTATGGTTTAGCAATACCTAAGTTTGACCAAATGGAGAGAGAGATGAGAGGAGAAATTCGGTTAGGGTATAGGGAGGATTGAATGAATTCTTGTTTAGGATGTCTTGGTATTTATAGAGCACCAAGGAACATTCCTAATACAACTACAACTCTCAAGAATTATCCTTAAGTATATAAGTTTGACAACTTGTCAAACTTAATCCCTTGAGGGATTTGGTTGACACACACCCTAGGATTGTGGTTGTGCCTTTTATGTTCTTAATATAAATATCCCAGATAAATATATACGCCCTGAATAATTACCATTTTACCCTTCTATGAGAATATTTCCGTATTCTCATTTTCTCTTTATTTCCATTTTATTTGTCACTCTTTTCTCATTTTTGCTTATGTATTCCTTTTAGTGTGCACCAGTGTGCCCTTTCTGCATTTCCATAAAGACCACTTGTGAGAGGCATTGTTCTTTGCACATAAATCCTTTCAAATAAAACTACCTCACATAACCTCAAGTTTAAAAACAATACTCACAGTTTACATATATCTTATGAACTAAGTCTTTGCATCGATCGAGATTAGGATACATTATGACATTAAGGTTAGCAGAAATTAGAAAACATTGATAGGCGATTACTTAAAGTGTCTAGCTATCGTTAACCATTTTCATCAGATTAGTGGTGAAAACAACAAGGGTTGGACAAATCATTTTTTATAGCAATTCCAAGACATCAAATGCCAATTGTTCGTGCACTTTAAGGTACAAGATGTCTTGAAAGACCACTTTAAGTGGATGACTCTTAGATTCCTTATGTGGAAACTAAAAGGGGGGTTGAATAGTTTTTACCGTTTTAAAATTAAAACTTAGATTATCGACTTATGTGAACTCAAGAGATATACACAAGTGTATATGATAGCGATGCAATAAGTAAATAAGTAATCTACGAAATATAAACAAGTAAAGATAAGAAAGATCAAACCGATGACACAATGATTTATAGTGGTTCGGCTATGAAGCTCCTCTTCGCCCTACTCCACTCCCCAAGTACCCAACTTGAGAGTTATCTTCACTATGTCAACAAGCTCCCTTTAGATGGAGAAAACCGTACACCTCGCTTACACTTTTTCCGGTACTAAGCTAAATATCGAGTTCTACTTTAAGATAGAACCAATCTAACACACTATGTATTTTGAGGCCTAAATACTAACCTATCATACACATATGATACACACAACACACAACACAAGATATACAAGATGAATGATTATCACAAACGTGATGACACAACTAAACTATTAACACTTGAAGCTTGACGTCTTCTTGAGTGTTCTTCACTAAAGAGTGGAATGAGTTGATCACTTGTAATGGATTATGTAACAAGTATAATGATCAAAGAATATATAAAAGATAAAATATGTCCAGAGAGTGATGATCCACTAAAAAACAAAATAAATATTAAAATGAAAAAATTTGTAAGAGTTAATCAATATGAAAGCTTAAGGTTGCTATTTTGTGTGTGTGTGTGTGTGTGTTTGAAATCAAATGTTGTCATGTGTGTGTGTGTGAGTGAGGTGCGACTAACTGGATAACCCATTATCTAGTATTCCAGAGTGTGAGAGAGAGATGATGAGAGAGTGATCGTCGAGGAGGCTGGAGGACAACATTTCGTCATTTTAATGATTAAACCCCAAATCTTTACCAAAATTATTGTTTTTTTTCATTATTAACACTAGTTTAATAGATTTTCTAGAACAAAAAATATTTTTTTCTTAACACACAACTTCCCTAAAAAACAATACAATAGTAATGTATTATAAACTAATATTAAATATTTTTCACATAATATTAAAAAAAATATAAAACAATCAAATTAAATACAATCAAACAATAATCTTTTAAAACTAAAAACAATAATATATAAAATAAATTTTTAAATTCCCATAAAAAATTAAACAAATAACATAACCAAATTAAAAAACTTCAAAACAAACCCAACCTATAAAATACTACTAACCCTACCCAACCCACACTCCCAATAAACCCACCCAAAAAACTACTACATCCCAAAACAAATAAAAACACACACCAATCATCACAAACCAAAAACCACATAAAAAATCTCTTCCACAAATATAACCCCCACCACAAAAAAACATCATACCCAACACCCACATAAACAACCCCTAACCACCACCTACAAACTACTCATATAAAACCACACCAACCAAAAAATAATCCTCCCCCCCCAATAATACTCTCTTTCCATTCCAATCCATACCAATAAAAAACCATTCATACTACCCAAATTAACTCCATCCCACTAACCCCCCACCATCCACCTAATACTATCAACCCAAATTTATACTCCACCCCAAACAATCTTTCCCCTTAAACCATTCTTTTTACAGGAGGATGTGGTGTTTTTGTGAGTGAGAGACGAATATAGAGAGACTCCGTATTAATAACTACTCAATCAAAAAAACAAAAATCCCACCACAAACTGTTTTTATTTATGCGCCTATGTACACAGCTGTAGATAGATATAGACATCCTAACACTACAAAATTAAATTGATAAGAGAGATATAGATATTAGATAGTAGAGGAGAGATTTACTCACAACATACCAATCAACCCAACCATAACACTAAAAAATCTGTTTTAAAAGCATAAACAAAAATACTATAGTACTAGTAAAACGGAAATACCATTTAAAGATCCTAATTCTATCGGGACCACTCAAATGTCCATTTTTCCCCCATATAATCCAAGGGGGGGTGAGGTAACGATTGCTATTGAGGAAAATCAAACCTATGTAGTGTGTGTGTGTGTGTGTGTATGATGATGAGCCAATGGTGTGTTGACGAAAAGTTCTGATAAAACTATCGTTGGCACGGTTATGGAAGCATTATGATTTCTTGCCTTATGGTGCATACTAACATTGACAAAACATGTTGCGTGGTGAGGATGTCATTTAGATAAAAAAATCCAAGATGTTTGATAGTATTGGGAAAATTCTTGATTTCACGATTTGGTGGTGGATGGTGAATGTTTTTCAAGTAAAGGAATTGATGTGGAGGAGAGGTGTGATTGTTGTTAAATGTTAACAAACAATGTTGGGTGATGGTAGTGGATTCAAATCTGGGTGAAGTGGATTTGGAAAACTTGAGAGGTGGTCGTGAAACACTTGGTTGGTGGAAGTGGATTTGAAGGGCCTCGGTGGCAATTATCCATGGTTTGAGTCATATGATCATTTGGTGATATTTGCTAGTAGCGGCAATGTTCTTGATGGTTCATGATATATGGAAAGCCCCAAAACAGCTCGCTGCCGCTCCGAGCGCGCAGGAGGCTCGCAACGTGGAGTTGGTGTCGGTACATCTCCATCTTGGGTTGATGATGAATATTGATGGTGTAGTGTGTGTGTGTGTGTGTGTGTTAGAGATAGGTTTTTGATTTGGAGCTTGTGGTGGTGAGGGGCCTTCTTTCTTGGATGTGGTGAATGAAGGAGTTTTCTCTCATTTGGTTGTCCTCCCACTCCACTTAGACTATTTTTAGGGGACAGTGAATCTTGAGGATGAGGATTTGTAATTAACTTCAGTTTCGGATCTTGACACACATCTCTTTCGGTTTTTCTATTGAGTTTGGTTGAATTTGTTTTGGGAAAAAATAGAAATAAGGTCTCTCACCCGGCTGATGAACTAGTGAGGTTTTTTATTAGGAAGGTGGAGAAGATGTAAAGAAAATAGTGTTTGAGGATGATGATTATAAGGAGAAGGTGATGATATGGTTTGTATAATGGTCCTTGGATTATATGGAGAACATGTTATATCCTAAGGTTTAAGATCCCACATAGTATCATATAGCATGGTTATAAGATAAAGTAGAAAAAGTTAGAAATCAAGAAAATTTGAATTTTGGCGTTTGGACTGGGTGAGCCATGGATCCACCAAAACAACGTATGGATCTACCATATGGTGGATCCGTAGGTCGCAGGTTTCAACAAAAATGACCAGAACATCATTTTGCACCTAAAAACTAATAAACAAATGAAGAATAGCATTTATGTGGCAGTATAAAACTTATTGGTGATGTAATTCATTACACAAAATGTAATAGACTTGCACATTATCCTATTAATATTACACGTATGTAGTTTAGTTAGGATTTTAAGACTTCCTATTACATATTTATTTTGAATTACCGTTGAGAACGATCATGATCGAGATGATCATGCAAAGCGCAATGATAGTCATCAATGATTTCACCGTTAGGAGAGAATTTGCTCATCATATCCATAGAGGGATGAAAGGAAATGAAGTGTTTACTTTTGAGAGAGAAACGAGTTATTTTGAATAATTTTAAGAGCTTAGATAGAAGGAGACCGTAAGGTAACGGTTCATTAGGAGAGTTTTTAAAGTGTTGCATTCATTTGGCCACGAAGAATGCTAGATTGAATGGAGTGGAAGTAGTGATAAATAAGGTAATTTGCCATTGGTATGAATGACCAGAAGATGGGGAGATAATCGGACATTTTTAGGTCATTGACAAACAGAGAAGTGAATGTTTTCTTCATAATAACAATTTTTGTGGTTTGTGATGTTACGGACTCCCACTCAACCGTGTCGGCGTAAATTTGGATTAAGTGTGTCGTATTTCTCTCCATTGAGCCTTTTCTTGGTTATGTTAGTTATGATTGACGTGGGATGATCAAGTTTTGTGAAATATGGATCGTTTGTTTGTGAGTTATTATGGTTTATAATGGATGTAAGCGACCATTCATTGCTATAAAAGGAGTGTCCTTCGTGAGGAAGATCCAGAAGAATTCTGAATTCTCTTAAAATAAAAAGAAATTTTTCTGTACAGATGTTGAAAGAGACAAATCAATCATTGTTTAATGAGTAAAATTGAAAGGATTGATAAACGACTTTCTTCAAGAGACAAAATTATCGGGTAAATGTCTTTTCCATTTAAGTGGTAGAAGGATTGAAAACCATTTTTAAGGAAGATTTCTTCAAGATTGACTTGAGTCTTGAAGTTGTTATCAATGACTCTTCCCTCATGTATAGAGCGGCTTACAAAGTCTTCATATGACATTGGATATCTAAGTAGTCTATTGTGATTTCTATGAGAAAATATTATAAGTGAGTTATAATGCTATTTCTAAGTGGGTGTCTATATGAACATGATGTGGATGTGCGGATTGCTTGACTCAATACAAAAGCAAAATAACGACAATACTAATAATAAGCAAACCTTAATGCACAACCTATGTTTGATTTTGCTCCAGATGAATAGAACGAAAAATGCTTATGAATTTAGCATCTCGTTGTTAGGATCACGAAAAGTATCGGTCACTTCCATTATATCATTTGATAGCTTGTAAAGTAATATTTGGAAATTAGATAGGCTAGCCTAGGAACAAGCCCATGGCCGGCCTCTATCTTATGTATAAATACCCTCCCTTCACATGGAGAGGGTGTTGGTTGGTTGTTTCTTTTTTTATAATCTAAGTGTGTATTTTCTTGTTTACTTTATCTCACTAGAAGCATCCTTCCAACCTCTTTCTCTCTCTAGTTTTCTTTATAGTTCTTTGGTGTTATTAATTACATAAGTATTCTACAATTGGTATCAAAACCAGGTTTTGATCCTGGGACCTGTGGGTTATGGGCCCACTACGCTTCTGCTGCGCCACTTTGATATTGTTTGTTCTTGTGTTTGTTTTCTACTCATTATTTGTGTTTGTTTTGGTTCGAATCTTACAAGAGTTTTTTCAACTTTTGTGGGTTTAAAAACCATAAAGTTTACTACTTTCTTCTTTTATAGTCTTGGTATTATCTAGTTGTACAAGCAAAACCTTAGAAAATACATAAAAATCTTCACTTTTATGAGTTTTGGTTTGAAAATGGGTTTTTGAGTTCAAAATCTTGATTTGTAATGCTAATTGTACAAGAAATTTTAGAAAAAAACGATCAAAAGTGAGTCTTTTTGTGTTTTGAAAATTTTGAGTTTCGTACTAGTGCAAGGCGATTTAGCAGTGGCAGGCAAGGCGAATTAACAGTTTTCCAAGCCAAGGCGAATTAAACAAACTTCCTCACCAAAGCGAGTTAATAATTCCAAGGCAAGGCGAATTAACAGTTTTCCAAGGCAAGGCGAATTAACAGTTTTCCAAGCCAAGGCGAATTAACAACTTCCTTCACAAGGCGAGTTAACAATTCCAAGGCAAGGCGAATTAACAGTTTTCCAAGGCAAGGCGAATTAACAGTTTTCCAAGCCAAGGCGAATTAACAACTTCCTTCACAAGGCGAATTAGCAACTCTCTTAGTACAAGGCAAATTAACAACGTTCCTTTGAAAGGCGATTTAACAACTTTCCTTTACAAGGCGATTTAACACATTCAAAAGGAAAATTAATTCACTTGAACTAAAGTTAAAAACTCAAATTTGCTAAAGTAACTTATACGGTTTATATCTTGTGATTTTGTATTATTATGAACATTCACTTGTCTTCCCTGGTTTATAAGAGTTGTAAATTCCCGTATGATTTCTAGACTTAAAAACACTCAAAAGACTGCTTACTAAAACACGATTACTTTCAATCACCGTTCGATCAACAAGTAATCTTATAAAATCAAAGTAACAATGACTACCCTTGTTGAATACATGATACTTTCTGGTGCTGAAAATCGTCCACCAATGTTGGACAAAGACCTATATGATTCTTGGAAAAGTATAATGGAACTATACGTGCAAAACAGAGAGCACGAAAGAATGATACTTGAATCAGTTAAACATGGTCCACTTATTTGGCCTATAATTGAAGAAAATGGGGTGACCAGGACAAAGAAATATGCTGAATTATCTGCTACAGAGAAATTTCAAGCTGATTGTGACATGAAGGCAATTAATATCATTCTTCAAGGTCTACCAACTAAAATCTATTCACTTGTCAATCATCATAGAGTTGCCAATGATCTATGGGAAAAAGTTTAACTTCTTATGCAAGGTACCTCGTTGACAAAGCATGAAAGGGAGTGTAAACTGTATGATGCATTTTGATAAGTTTGCTCACATCAAGGGGGAATCACTTCATCAGTATTACTTGAGATTTACCCAGCAGATCAATGATATGAACATTTACAACATAAAACTGGAGCAATTTCAAGTTAATACCAAGTTCTTAAACAGTCTTCCACCTGAATAGAGTAAGTTTATGACTGATGTCAAGCTTGTAAAAAGTTTTGCATACAAAAACAAAAATACCAACTTTATGCAGCTTTATACATATCTTGAACAACACGAACTTCATGCAAATGAAGTCCATATTATGCGTGAATGCAATCATGATCCACTTGCACTAGTTGCGAATCATCAAATGACACCACCTCACTGCAACACTTATCAGTCTTTATACAACAATCCGTAGTTTTTATCAACAGTTTTCACATATCAATTCATCAATATGGATTAACTCATTCCCTCACAACATTACTCAACTACTTATCCATCAACACCGCATGTAATCACTTATCCATCAGCATCGTATCCACATGCTTACTCATTAACTGCTCATCAAGAGGCTTGTTCACAACCACAATATGTTCCTCAAATTGAATATATTGTCTCCATAGTTAATCAACAGACACACCTTGCTGAATTTTCTCAAATAGACTCCGGTCTAGCAGTTCCTGTGTTTAAGCAAGGAGATGACCCTATTGATGCCATCAACAAAATGATGTCATTTCTGTCTACTATCATCACATCTAGTTTCCCATCTACCAACAATCAGCTAAGAAACTCATCCAACCCAAGACAACAAGCAACTATTCATGATGGAAGAGTGACTATTCAACCACTTCAGGGGAGACAAAATTCTTATGCTACTGGTACTTCAGCTCAAGAGCTAATACTTCAAGAACAGGAGGGAATTATTCAGGTCAACAAAGGATTGTGAAGTGTTTTAACTGCCAAAGGGAAGGTCATATTTCAAGACAGTATCCAAATCCAAAGAGGAAAAGGGATGCTACGTGGTTCAGGGAAAAAGTTCTATTGGTCGAAGCTCAAGGAAATGGTAAAGTTCTCACTAAGGAAGAATTGGAATTCTTGGCAGATCCGGGTATTGCAAAAGGTCCAGTTAAATAGTCGGTCATCACACACAATGCAGCTTATCAAGCAGATGATTTAGATGCATATGATTCTGACTGTGATGAGATCTCTACAGCCAAAGCAGTTCTTATGGCCAATTTATCTAGTTACGGATTAGATGTTCTCTCTGAGGTACCAATCTCTGACAACACTAATAATGATATGCTAAATCAAAGTGTGCAAGAGATGTCATATTCTAAACCTTCTCATTTTGTAGAACATTTAGAGAATGAGATGCATAGTGATAGTAATATCATTTCGTACTCTCAGTATCTGATTGAATCACAAATTGCAGCTGTTCAGGATACAAATTCTTCTGCACAACAAGATGCCTTGATATTATCTGTGTTTGAACAACTGTTAAATCAAGTAACTAACTGTAACAAGGTCAATAATGACAATATAATTGCCAATGAAACCTTATCTGCTGAGCTTGAAAGATACAAAGAACGGGTAAAATTGCTAGAAGAAAGACAAAATGTGAATTTAGGTACTCGAGAAAAGCTTATAATAAATGATATAATTTAGGAGAAAAATGCACAGTTTGCGGATTTTGAAAAAGAAATTAACAATCTTAAACAAACTCTTTCTGAACAATCAAAGGAAAAGGAATTGTTAACAAAAACATTTAATGTTTTCAAAAACAAATCCAAGGAAAAAGAAGCTAAGAATATTGATACAGAAATTGCTTTGGAAAAGAAATTTAAAGAATTGGACAACATTGTTTGTAAAATGGGTCAATCCGCGTAAACTGTGCATATACTCACAAAACCACAAGTTTTCTATGATAACAACCTAAAATAAGCTCTTGGTTTTCAAAATCATTTCTATCTTAAGAAAGCTCAGCAGATTAGGCCAATGTTGTATGCTAAGGAAACTAATGTGATTTCAATTGCTGATTTTGAAGAGACTTTGATGCTTGAAGAAGAGAGTCAATCCAAAATGCTTTTAAAACAAAGTGATCCAATGGTCTTAGAAAACAAAGTTAACACTAAACCAATTGATTATGTTGAGTTAAATTGATTATCTGAAGATTTTGGTAAACGTTTTGTCCCACAACAAGAATTGTCTGATGAACAAGCTTTACACCCTACTATTGACCAATCTGCTTCTTCGCCTGTTAAAATTGAGGCTCCTCGAGAACTTCCTAAGATAAGCCTGGTTAATACAAGCCTTAAAAATCTTAAATACCATCTTAGCCAAATTGACAATGTGGTGAAAAGCGGATCACGCCCAATGCTTTAACAGAAGGGGAATGGGGGTTTGAACACACTAAAGCTATTTTTCAAAATGAAATAATTCCATTTTTAAAGGCTTTAAAAGAAATATTTAATGTTTTTGATAAAGATCTTTTAAATGAGGTAACGAAAGTACAAATAGTTTTTAACCAGATGGAAGTTGTTGTTCAACAGTATCATGTAGACAAACAGTGTTTAGAAATTCAAAAGAAACAATTTTTGTTTGAAAACGATCGACTCCTAGATCAAATCATTACTCAAGATATTGTGAATATCGTTGTGAATTCTTCTGTAGATCCGAATACTTCTGTGAATGTGAATTCTTCTGTGGCTATATTGAATTTGTGAATTATGTGGAAATACGCAACAAGTGTCTCGAACTTGAAGCTGAGCTTATCAAACAAAACAACATGGTTGAAAAAGATGAGTATAATAGACTTTCAAAAAGATTTTCTGAACTTGAACAACACTGCATTTATCTTGACATTGCAATGCAACTTAATAAGAAATTTTTTCAAAAGAATAACACATCTGTGAACCAAACTGAACTTTTATTTGATCAATTGTTTGAATTAAACAATTTGAAAGCTGAGCTTCAAGCAAAAGACATGACAATCAAGAAGTTGAAAGCACACATTAAGCGTGTTAATGAAACTTCTACCAGTGAAAGTGTGAAAAAGTACTTAGATGAAATTGAGACTATCAACATTGAATTGGAACATAGGGTGACAAGTCTAATTGCTGAAAATTAGCATTAGAAATAGACGTATAAACAACTTTATGATTCAATTAAACCATCACGTATTCGTGCTAAAGAACAAACTAAATATTTGGTTAATCAAGTAAATCAAAAGTCTGTTTAAATTTTTGATTTAAATGCTCAACTTCGGGAAAAAGTGTTTGTCATAACAGCATTAAAAAATAATCTTAGAAAATTCAAAGGAAATGACATAGTTGACAATGCTGCCCAAGCGTTAAA
>BQNB010191265.1:0-11712 GCA_026074375.1 Tanacetum coccineum | reverse complement strand
TTCGGATTTAGATGAACAATAGATACAACAACTGCAAAAGCAAACAAAGATTTTGAAAGAGAACTCCATGAACACATTCAATGCACTTAAAACAACCACTCAACGTCTCGAAAGGCAGACTTTCACTTACTATGCATTGTTCCAACAAGCATTTGCACACCTCTTTCATACTGACGTCAGAACTTTCAAGTATGAGTTATCTCAAAACATGGATAACTTAAAAAAGCAACTCAACAAGGAAATACTTCACGAGAAGGATTCCAAGTCTGATCTAAGTGTGATCAAAGTGCAGTTTGACAAGTTTATACATTCTGACGTGTTAAAGCATTTTGATCCTTATTCAAGTTCTGCTTCATATGATCGAGCAGTAAGAAAGAACTTCAATGATTACACTCAAATGGAACCTCAAACATTCAAGGAAACAATCATTCAACACATGAACTCCATTGAGCAATGTATTGTTGAAAGAGAAAGTTGGAATGGGTTGAAAAGGTTGAATGAAAGAAAGTTGCAGATTAAAGAGTGCAAGGTTCAAGAAGTTAAAGCATCGGATGCTATTTCGGGAGACAAAGACTGCAGTAGGATTGGATCAGACAAAGGGAATGATCAAGGTTTAGAGAATCAAAGCAACACATCTGGAGATGAAAGCAGCAGGTCAAGGAATGAATGCAATGACAAAAGTACTTCTGGGGATGATACGGACATCAGACCTTCCTATGACATGGAACCAATGGTTGAGGTGCCATATATTGCTGAATATAACGTGTTTGCTGTTGACACATAACATTCTGAGCAACCTAAATGCATTATTAACACATGTGTAGTGGAAAAGGTTGATAGTAATGTCATTCCCGATTCACCAGATATGTGTGATAATGAAATTCAGACTGACCAAAATGCTGTAGAATGTGATGATGAGCGTGTTGCGCTTGCTAATTTAATTGCAAATTTAAAACTTGACATTGATGAAAACAAAAAGATTCAAAAGAAATTAAAGAAAGAAAACACATCATTGACTCAAGAATTGAAAGAGTGCAAATCTAATCTTGCGGAGACTAGTAGAACCCTGGGGAGTCTAATAGTATTTGGGATAATTTCCTAATTGCACTTCAAAACAAACAGACTGGGCTTGAGAAGTACATGACCTTTAATGACCGTACAGTTGATTATGACAAACTTGAACGTAAGTTAAATGAAACTCTAGGACTATTAGCTCAAAAAGAGATTGACATCAAAGAAGGTTTAAAACTTAAAGCCTATGAAATTTCATTTGTCAAAGAGAAACACGATGAGTTAGTCATACAAAGTCTTTTAACAAAGTCGCATTATGAAGGTCTTGTCAAAGAGAAAATAAAGGTAATAACGGATTTGAAACTTAAGGAAGAAAAAGACATCGACAAAATAATTTCAATGGAAAAGTAATTAAAGTTTTTGAATGAAATTGTTTACAAAAGGAATTAGTCAATTCAAATCATTCATATGTTAGCTCCCAAAGGCCCAACATTCAATGGTAGACCAACCTTTGCAAATTCAAGGTACCTCAAAAGGCTCAATCTAAAAAACCATGTTTGTATGAGATCCCATATGACCAATCTGATCCTGCAAACAGACTCGTCCCCGATAAGGAATAAACTTTGACTCTTGAAAAATGGAGTCGATCAAAATTGAATAAAGACATAGTGAGACCTTATGATTACACAAAGCTAAATAGTTTTTATGAAATCTTTAAACCAGCCACACAAGAATATCATGGACAGTTGGCACATGCAAATAAACTAAGAAAGAAAATGTGGAGAAAATGTTTTGTGAAATCTAAACCAAATACTTTCAAAAACATCAGTTTCTTACCTGTTTCCGAATCAATAAGTAAAAGTAGACAAGCATATAATATAATAACGAATAACATAAATCATTTTAAAGAACTTGTTGATCAAGCTTAGGTAAAGCATTCTCATGATCATTTTCGTGCACCAACTGCTCTTGATATGAAAGTGCTAATAAAAACATGTTTGATGCCTCTTGCCATAAAGACACAGAATGATAGTTTCACATTTGTTCATGAACTTAAGCAAGAAATGCATGCTGATATAAAGCATGTTGAATCACTTGAAAATGAAATTGACGAACTTGAATATGATATAGCAAATTTTTCAAACATGTATGACATACTTTTGCAAGAACGTGTGTCTAATGATGTTATGTGTTCTTATTTGAATTCTTTATCTGATTTAGATGCTCACACTGAATTACAATGCTTATATGTTCATTAAGTGAAAGAATGTGAATGTCTTGTACAAAAGCTTTCGAAACAAACTGAAATTGTTAGTAAAGAAGTTTATAATGAGCTTTTATGAAGTTTGGCTAAATTAGAAAAACACTCAATTTCTCTTGAACTTTCTTTACAACAATGTCAAGAACAAATAAAAATGACACAGTTTGCAAAGAAAAAGCGTCAAATGTATTTCTAAAAGAACGTGAACAATATTTTGAAATACAAGATTTAAAAGCTCAATTACAAGACAAGAACATTACCATAAGTGAGTTGAAGAAACTCATTGAGAGGATCAAAGGAAAGAGCGTGGATACTAATTTTGAAAAATAATCAATCTTGGGGAATTCGCCTTTGCTAACAATCAGAAATCAACCAATGGTATGACAACCAACTGCATATAAATCTGAACGATCCTAATTGCCAAGACATCGGTTTACTTCCCAAGTTAGCGTGTCGCATGATTTGACAAAACCAATCACTCCACATTTTTGACCTCAAGTTAGGAAATCATCACCTGGCCCTTCTAAGAATAACCCAAAGCATGTGTCATTTCAAACACCAAGGGAATCTGTAGGCTTAAATGACATGGTTCATAAATACTACCTACAAGAACCTAAGAAAAAGGCACAACTTTAGAAAGACAAAGTCTTGAATACCAAACCTAGTGTGCAACAATCTTCTAGATTACCAAACACTGCTAATGGTAACAAACCAAAACCTAGGAACTTTAATCAACACCTAGGAATTGTCCACTATCCATGAGTAGTCGTGTATCAAATAGAACTGTTAACATAGTAGAACCACCTAGGAATCAAAAGCCTTTCTTGAAGTAAAAAGACTTGGCATGTCCTACCTGAAAAAAGTGCATTTACAGTACAAATCATAATGAGTGCATCTTAAAATACCTCACAAAGGTACATTCTCGTGAACAATATTATTTCTAAAAGCGTCAAATGTATTTCTAAAAGAACGTGAACAATATTTTGAAATACAAGATTTGAAAGCTCAATTGCAAGACAAGAACATTGCCACAAGTGAGTTAAAGAAACTCATTGAGAAGATCAAAGGAAAGAGTGTGGATACTAATTTTGGAAAACAATCAATCTTGGGGAAACCGCCTTTGCAACCAATCAGAAATCAACCAGTGGTATGACAACCAACTGCGTATAAATCTGAACGATCCCAATTGCCAAGACATCGGTTTGCCTCCCAAGTTAGTGTGTTGCATGATTTGACAAAACCAATCACTCCATATTCTTGGCCTCAAGTTAGGAAATCATCTTTGGCTAAGCCTTATGATGTGAATGCACTTGGCCCTTCCAGGAATAGCCCAAAGCATGTGTCATTTCAGACACCAAGGGAATTTGTAGGCTCAAATGACATGGTTCATAAATACTACCTAGAAGAAGCTATAACAACCCGTGTTTTAGGGTTATTGACGTCGTCAATAAATTCACTATGTATTTTTAGTATTGTACGCGTTTGCTTTTAATCGTCAACGTTAAGTTAAATCGCGAAGCTAAAAATTATCGTTCAATGTAAACGAGCATCAAACAATTAAATGTTTATATCAAGCAAATGTTAAGTAATTATTTTGAGGATAATTATTAACTTTGTTCATTTTATTTTATTGATTACGTAAATTGTTTGCCTTTCGCGATAAAATTACGTTTAGGCATACCCAAAACCACCAAAACTTTTCTACGCTTCAACAAATACCCACAATTGTACCCAATACCCAAAATTTACTAAATATAAGACAACAAAGACATATATGCCCGTAGAAAAGAAATGTGATTATAAGAAACATAACAGATAGATCCTCATAGGACAAAAGTTTTCTCCAAATAATCTTCCAATGTGTATCTGAAAACAACGCCTCCTAGATCTGGTCTTACATGGAAACCAATGGTAAACTTTACTCCAAGTTGGTCTATGATTCCCATTAGAAAGTCATGAAACCTCTACCATACACGAATGAAAGTGCGACCACCATTAGGAAAGAAAACCATAATCCTATACACTGCTATTTGTGCAAACTCTTCTTCTTTGAGTGTAGGTACTTTAATGGCTTCCGAACTCATCTATACAAATGGTTCATCTAATGTAAATATTCTATCATTATCTTCTTTGTATAAACATTCCATTTTTAATTATGTTAGAAAATATTTTTGAAAAAGAAAATACATAAAATAAAAAATTTCAAAGAAAAATAAAAAATTATAAAATCCAAAAACCAAATACAAAAATAGAAAATTTCAAAAATACCAAAAAGAAACTCTCGAATGTTCCCTCTTAGAATCGATAACATTTACGTACCTAAACTTGTTCCGTTAATTTTGACAACATAACAAACGGCGTGTAAATAAAGTACGACGCAAGAGTTTAAAATGTTTCAGAACATGTCATTTTCTAATTTTCTTAATGTTTGTTATTAATGTCAGATAATAACCCGTTCTTCAAAGAAAAAGAAAATGTACGCTTCAGTGCATTTATCCTTAACAACGAAAAGAGAAATCTTTTCGGTCTTGAGTTATTCAACAAAACATTCTATGTTTTGTAGCTCAAGTCAATGGTTTCTTATTAAATGTCAGATAACAACCCGGTCATTAAATAAAGAAAAGTGTGCAATCATGTACATTTATCCTCACAATGAGAAGATAACAACTTCTCAGACTTGAGCTGACATAAAAAGTCAATTCAAAAGACATTCAAAGTATTTTCGGAGCTCAATTCATTGTTTTTCAAAAACACGTTAAACATAATTTTTTTAAATTTCTCAAAAGGTTCTTCAAAATGTTTTAAAATTGTGTGTTCGACACTCCCTCCTCATGCATCTTTCAAAAGTCGAATTATTTTTTATAAGTGAATCAATTTTTTAGGGGGAGCTTTTAAAACCAAGTTTAAATGTGTTTAGGCACATACTCACATGTCTATTTTGTGTGTCTAAAACATATACAAGTAGCTCAAACTCAATTTCACATGGAATTTACAAAGTCATAATCTTTTTCTCTCAATTGGTGTCATATGTGTGAAATTGAGGGGGAGCAAGAAGAAACAGTTCCACATAACTCATGCTGTAATAATTTTCTCCTTACAGAATTTTCAAGTCAAATTTTAATGTATTATCAAAAACTAAGTGAATTAGTATTTAAAATAAAGGGAGAAATGTAATTAAAATGTGATCTTGAAAATAACAAGTGATCTAAACGACTCACAGTGCTTTATAATATTTGGAAAAGATTTTATGGTTCGATCTTATACCCAACAACATCTTAATTTCATGACGATTCTGAAGTCATAAGGTGGTTAGGTTAGTGTTAGCCTCAATTTATTGAGTCGAACATGAAGTTCGTTCATTATGTATTTAAGTCTCGATCAATTAATTAGTTAATGTTGTAATAGAATATTATCGGGAATTCGCTCGATAGTTTTTAACACTAATATTGTAAATGTTTCGGTTAATCCCAAGAAAAACTCAAGCCCAGTCCCGAGTTAAATATCCCTGCGCTTCACTTAAAATTGTGTAAGGTATATATAATATTTTCCTTAGAAAATATTTCTCTTATTTTACTAAATATCTTTTCTCATCTTTCTCTCATCTCTCTCGCTTCTTTCTATTTCTACACACCATCTTACTACAAATTCTTATTACAAATCGTAGCATCATATGTGTTATATGAAGTGTTAAAGGGATCATACAATTGGCATCAGAGCTACGTGTGAATTCGTGGTTGATTCTTGTGGTTCAAAGAACAAATCGAATGTCATTTGAAGCGAAAAGAAAAATTAAACTCAATTTTTTGTGCTTAAGATTGTGAATGTTTTATTTTTAACAGATCTAGGCCATATGGTAACTAATTGTGCTAGAGACATCAAGTTAAAAGGTCAAAAAGGGTGATTTTTAGGCGATTTTTGGTGGAAAAAAGTCGTTAATTTCGTGCGTGCGTTTGACTCTCTGGCAAAGTTCGTAGTTGCGTTTGATCATTGGTTGGCGTTTTGACCATTGGTTCATTTGATCATTGGTTGTGTTTGATCATTGGTTTTGCAGTTTTTGATCTGAGTGCGTTGCTCATTGTTGCGTTTTGCCTATTTGACAGACTATATGCGTTTTGACTATGAGAAACTTTGCCAAAATCAAGACTTCATTGCGTTTTGTCTCCAAGATTCATTGCGTTTTGACCAAATCTCAACCATTGCCTTTTGACCAAATCTCAACATTGCCTTTTGACCAAATCTTAACATTGCCTTTTGACCAAATCTCAACCATTGCCTTTTGACCAAATCTTAACATTGCCTTTTGACCAAATCTCAACATTGCCTTTTGACCAAATATAACACCTCGTGTTTTAGGTCATTGTATGACATTATTTAATCCACTAATTATTTTTAGGGTTTTAAGCGTTTGCTTTTAAATCATAATCGTTAAGCTAAATCGCGTAAACTGAAAATGATCATACAATGTAAACGGGCATTAAACAATTAAAAGTTTATATCTAACAAGTGTTATATGATTATTTAGAGGATAATTATTAACTTTGTTCATCATATTTTTATTGGTTACGTAAAATGCTTACGTTTTACGATAAAATGCGTTTAACGCAATTCCGCCGAAGTTTCCAAAACCTACTCAAACTACCCTAAAACGAATACCCACGATTATACCCAATACCCAAAATAATAAATATAACATCACATATTAGTATATATGCCGAAATTTTGAGGATAGGACCAAGTTTTAGCAACTTGTCCATAATATCTAGATATTTAAGAAATATCTAGGAAACAAACTCTTACACCATAGTCAACTTGACTATTTAACCTTAAGCAAGGGTTAGAAAGTAACTATGGTTAGGTTAGTAAGATATTTTCCTTCCTATATATAGCATGCATTCATAAGTGAAGTTTTCTTACACTCTTTACTTACAAAATTTATTTTCTTTCTCTTTTCTATGCTCTAAAACCCACGGCTCAAATAACAAATATAATCAAACTATACAAAATTTTTCTACAATCCATACAACCCTTTACACATCAATCCTAAGGGCATACACTGTTTTCAAGCATGGTTCATCATGCAAGGTATTGAAGGAGAAAAGGGGAAGATTAGGTTTTCAAAACCTAATCTAGGTTTATAAGCTTGTAACATTGGTTCTGAGTCTAAACACGGTTTAGCATTCATTTCCTCATCTTATACATCATCCTAAGGTCTTCCTAATTCCTTTAACTTTTATTTCTTATGAATGTTAATGTGTTATATGGTAAATATGGCTATAATACACCACTAAGGACTTTTAATATGTTAAAATGAGTTATTAATATTATGTTTGATGATTTTATCACTATTCTTAATGTCATATGGTCATATATACATGGAAAAGAGAAATATAAAAGTATGTTAAACTATGGTTTAAAGTATAAAAGGTTTAGAGTTAAATTAATTTTAAAGGTTTCTTATCTTCACAATGTGAAAATAATGGCAAGTAAATTGTTAAACTTGATAATCATGACAAATGAATAATATATGGATTATTGGGAAAACTACTAAATTAAATAATACATAAAACAAGTTTTAAACACATTTTGGAAATAATATCTTAGGGGCTGTTTTGTATTCGAAAATACATATAATGGTTATTGTAATGATTTTATAAAATACTACATGTCACAGGTAATTCGATGGGATCATAAAGAAACTCGAAAAACGATTAAAAACGAAGATGGATACTCCAGTTACAAGTTTACATAGTAATACTTTTATAAAAAGTACTATTCACCACAGAAACCTTATACTTTATAAAACATCCATAATATGATTAAGACGTTTAATTACGAAGAACGTGCTTGAAAGAATTCGCTAAAAAACATAGAAAGCTCTAACGATTAAATACACAAAAAACGGGTTTTACGTTAATTAAAACCTAAAAACGAGTAAAATAGCTGTTGTGAACAGTAAAAACACTATTCATCGCAGAATATCAAAAACTTGAAAATGTAATATTTTGATCACTCGTCTTACTACGAAGACGTGGACGTAAGAAACGCGAGCAACGGGCTTAAAACGACCAAATTAGGTCATTTTTATGAAAAGTATATTTATAAACGTTTTCACTTTATAAATATTGAGTGGTTATCAAAGTGCTATATAACTAGGAGTTCATAATGAGGCCATCTACGGAACGCGTATCGACGAGTTGTTGATTTACGATTAAAGTTCCTAAACTCCCTCGTACGTCATTCAGACTCTTTAATCTTGAACCCGAAACGATAGTAGATGTAACCAACTATAAGATATATTCAGGTTATTATTAAAGTCCTGGCGTTACTTTATACGACCTTAATTTTAAAGTTGCATCTATCGTCTGCGTGACCGTTTAAATCTGTGATTAATGGGACTATCTGGACTCAAGGTGAGTTTCATAGCCCCACTTTGTACAGTTTTACTGATTTAACAAATATTTGGGGTGAAAAAAACATGCTTTGTTTTAAAATTGGACCAATGTTTTAAAGTATAATTGATTATGTGTTTGCCTAAGTGCGATAATCCTCCTGGAGCCCATTTTCATGAACTGTCAATTGCTTAGATGTAGTTGCTAATTAACATATTAGCGCGAATGTTATAAATAGAACATTGGGATTAACCTCCCCGTGGGTATTAGCTATCACCGAGTAACGTACTTGACCATATCGGACTTGGATGTTGCGGGTTTACAACATCTGTACGTGCAAATTACTGCTAAAATAGCAAAAATATATGGTTGAGCTTCAGGTCATAGCTTAGTGCAACAGTAATCTGGTTTGTGATTGTGGCTATATGTTGTAAACATCACGGGAAATCCTTTCGTCCTGCAATATATTTTAAATACATAAAACTATGATATCACCAACATTTTTTGACGTTTTAAGCAATGTTTTCAAGGAGGTCAATATACGAGGCCAAGGATGCATTGGATTATGTTATTGATTGCACTGTTAAAGATTTATGTGCATCATTTA
Organism: Tanacetum coccineum; assembly: GCA_026074375.1. Lineage (NCBI taxonomy): Eukaryota > Viridiplantae > Streptophyta > Magnoliopsida > Asterales > Asteraceae > Tanacetum > Tanacetum coccineum. The sequence continues at coordinate 2,444 of BQNB010191265.1, read as the reverse complement.
TGGAAATCATGTTATCTTTTGTATATTAAAACAAAGAACAAGCAAAGCTTTAAGCTTTTAGTAATATGTCTCTGAATTAAATCCAATGTACAATCTACAACACTTTTTGTGTCGTTCTATATACATCTTGTGCTGTTGATACTTAAAGTAACACGCCCCGAGCCTATATCCGCTGCGCCCATTTTGGGGGTGTTTACAACAACCACATCTCAACCAACTGCCTTTTGACCAAATCCTCAACATGCCTTTTGCCCAAACATGTCTTTGGTTGAGATTTGACAATTGTTTCTCGTTGAGACCCTTGCTATAAATTGATCTTACCCTAGACAATCATACACACATTAACATCAATTGATTATTCATTCACGGTTTTGTCCTATTGATTTTTATAAAACGCTGGTTAATTTACTTAATCGGTTTTAATCCATAGACATGAAAATCCCTAAACGGAATTGGCATACAAGACCACAACTTCAAAATCACATCAAAAATCCACTCAAGACCAACAACTTTCACACTCATCGAATTCACATTTAAAATAGAACAAATGTTACTTCATACTTCCGGGTTCATTTAAGAGGAAACCAGAGATACAAAACCGCAGATGCAAGCAAACATTTTCAAGAAAACTCCTTGAATAAATGAAATGATGCACTTAAATCACCAATCAACTTCTCAAAAGAAAGACCAAGTGCATCTACCAGACACAAAGGCAAAGAGATCGCCAAACCAGTTACACCTCAATCTGAGTCAGTATCTGAAGAAGACAGTGATCCTGAACAAGCTCAGAGGGATAAGGACATGCAAAAGAATTTGGCACTCCTTGCAAAGTATTTCAAAAGGCTCTACAAACCTACCAACAACAACCTTCGAACTTCTTCAAACTCCAGGAACAAGACTGAAGATACCACACCAAGGTATAACAACGACAATCAGTCAGGGCAGTTTGGGAATCAAAGGACAATGACAGTTGCTGGGACTAGGGAAACTGTAGGCAGTCCGGTAGTGCAACAAACAGGGATACAGTGCTTTAACTGCAAGGGATTTGGCCACTATGCAAAGGAATGCAGGAAGCCAAAGCGTGTTAAAGACTACTCGTATCACAAGGAAAAGATGATGATGTGCAAACAAGCTGAACAAGGTGTTCCACTGCAAGCTGAGCAAGCTGATTGGCTAGCGGACACGGATGAAGAGATTGATGAACAAGAATTGGAAGCACATTACAGTTTCATGGCAAAGATTCAGGAGGTCTTACCAGAAGAATCCAGTTCAACTGAACAACCATTGGAACAGGTACAAAACAATGATGAAAATAATGTGTTTGCCAATGAAAGACAACATTTTGAGAATAATACTGCAGAATGTGTTGATGAGCGTGCTGCGCTTGCTAATTTAATTGCAAATTTAACTCTTGATACTGAGGAAAACAAAACGATTTTAAAGCAATTAAAGAAAGCAAACGCATCATTGACTCAAGAAATGGAAGAGTGCAAAACTAACCTTGATGAGACTAATAGAGCTCTGGGGAGGCTACTAGTTGTCGGGATAGTTGTCTGATTGCACTTCAAAACAAACAGAATGAGTTTGAGAAGTACAAAGCCTTTAATGACCGGACGATTGATTATGACATTCTTCAAACAAAGTTAAATGAAACTCTAGGACTATTAGCTCTAAAAGACATTGAAATTAAAGAAGGTTTAAAAACAAAAGCCTATGAAATTTCAGTTCTCAATCAGAAACACGATGAGTTAGTCAAAAAGAGTCTTTTAACAAAGTCACAACTGGAAGGTCGTCTAAAAGAGAAAACTAAGGTCATTTTGGATTTAAAGGTTAAGGAAGAAAAAGATATTGACAAGATGATTGAAATGGACAAACAACTAAAGTTTTTGAACAAAATTGTTTATACTCGTAATCAGTCAATTCAGACCATTCATATGTTAGCACCCAAATGCTCGACCTATAATGGTAGACCAACCTTTGCCAATCTAAGGTACCTCAAGAAAGCTCAATCTGAAAAGCCCTGTTTGTATGAGATCCCATATGATAATTCTGATCATGCAAACAGATTTGCCCCTGATAGGGAAGAGACCATGACTCTTGCAAATGAGAGTAGATCAAAATTGAATAAAGATTATGTTAAACCATATGATTACACAAAACAAAATAGTCTTTATGAAATTTTCAAAGCACCCTCACTAGTAGTTGTTTCCGCGTACCAACTGCTCATGATATGGAACTTTTGATAAAAACCTTTCTAATGCCTCTTTCCATAAAATCACAAAATGATAGCTTTCGTTTTGAACATGAACTTAAAACGGAAATGCATGAAGATTATGAGTACGTTAAATCCCTTGAAAAAGAGGTTGACGAACTTGAATCTGAAAAGGCTGATTTTTCAAACATATATGATCTACTTCTCGAAGAGTGTGTGTCTAAAGATGTTA
>BQNB010191261.1:0-11712 GCA_026074375.1 Tanacetum coccineum | reverse complement strand
CATTAATTAAAAAGCCTAATTAGTTAGTTACAATTAATTAACAAATTAACGACCGTTAGTGTTTATTCGTCAGATCATATATTAATATAAATAATAAATATACAATTATATTATTATTAACATTAATAGAATGATACCTAAATGTATAACGTGTGTGACCCCATAGGCTCATGTATTTCTAATCGTATAAATATTTGTATGACATGAGCACAAACCCAACAACTCCTACTTGCGAATGTCTCATTCATATCATATAACATATTAACATTAACAAATAGTCTAGCAACATCATCAATGCTTCCAAAAATACTCAGCCTTTTATGGATTCAGTCAGTTATATCCTTTTGTTTTAGATACATGTTAAATATTTATATGGATCAATAGTCATTCCATACTTTAATGATTATGTTTCTAGCATCAGTACGGATTCAGATCACCAAATGTAAAAAGAATCATCTTAACTACATGTTGGGCTCGGCCGTGCAAATATCTGATCAAACCAACGAGGTCCCCAGTAAGTATCTAACTCCCACTCAAGTGGAGGAACAAATTCTATTTTGACTACAAGTGTCCGTCATGTACTTCAAAACACTTCTGAAGATAGCCTTTATAACTACCTTTTGACAGACTAACTTTAGGCTTATTATCAAGAAATGCCATCCATGCATGCAAAACCCGCTTACATCTCAAGTCTAAGGATAAACATAACTTTTACTATGTGTGTAATGCACCTAATGACGCTGATACATAAAGTGATTATCACACGGTGGGGTATCCAATGTTCAACCTCATTGAATAACATGCAAAGCTGGCAGAATCATCTTTACAAATTTTCCAGAATACAACCAATCACTCACATTTACATTGTCTTAAAAATATTTCCATATCGTTAACTGGTAATGTACATAGCTTTAGAATGCGATAAGTCATTCATGGATATAAACATGCAAATATAGGACACAATTATTATAAAAAATGAAAGCAAGATACCACGTATATTAATTCATTAAAAAAGAACACAACAATCGTTTAAAATCTCATTATCCAAATACTAACTAATACATCATAGATTTACATGAGACTACTAGCAGGAACAATTCCAATTGTCATAGCATGTTCAAAATGCTTGTTGAATGGCATTGGTTTTGTAAACGAATCAGCTACATTATTATCTGTGTGAACTTTCTTTAGGACAATTTCACCTTCTTGAATTACTTTACGAATGTAGTGATATTTCCTCTGAAAATGCCTGGCTCCCTTTAAGATTCTGAGATCACTGGCGATAGCTAATGCATGCTCATTGTCACATAACATCTCCATAGGCCTTTTATTCGATAGCATGACACCCCCAAGTCCATCAATAAATTTCCTCATCCAGACTGCTTCCATTGATGCTTTAGCAGCAGTAATGTACTCAGCTTTTATAGAAGACATAGCAGTAGTGCTTTGCTAGGCACTCTTCCAGTCCACGGCTCTACCATTTAGTACGAACACATATCCCGTTTGAGATTTTGTATCGTCCCTATTCGTTTGAAAACTCGCATCAGTATAACATGATACTTTCAGCTCATCTTTAGGTTTTGCCCCATACACAAGAACCATATCTTTAGTATTCCTCAAATACTTAAGAATAGTTTTCACAGTAGTCCAGTGAATCTCACCAGGATTTTGCCGAAAACGACTACACAAATTTTACGCAAAGGCAACATCAGGTGTAGTGCATCTAACCGCATACATGGTTGAACCTATGGCTGAAGCATAAGGAACTCTCTGCATACGTTATACCTTAGTAGGTATTTTAGCACCATGTGACTTTCTATAGTCAGGCTTTTCCATCATTGGAGTATACCCCTTCATGGAGTTTTCCATTCTAAATTTTCTCTAGATAAGCACTTTAACTAAGAGTAATCAACCGCTTAAATCTCTCACGTATGATCTTGATTCCAAGGATGTATGCTACTTCTCCTAAGTCTTTCATAGAAAAATACTTACAAAGCCAAGATTTAACTTCTTGCAGCATTGTAACGTTATTTCTCATGAGTAATATGTCATCGACATACAAAACTAGGAATGCAACATTACTCCCACTAGCTTTGAGATATACACATGGCTTATCAGGGATTTGAGTAAAACTAGTCTTATTGAATTCCTCATCAAACCTTTTATTCCAAGTTCTAGATGCTTGCTTCAGTCCATAAATGGAACGTTGAAGTTTGCATACTTTGTTGGGATGTTTTGGATCTACAAACCCTTACGGTTTCACCATATACACATCCTCGCTTAGGTGACCGTTTAGAAAGGCTGTCTTGACATCCATTTGCCAAATCTCATAGTCATAGAATGCGGATATGGCTAAAAGAATCCTTATAGCTCTAATGTCGCAACAGGAGAGAAGGTTTCCTCATAATCTACTCCGTAGGTTTGGGTACAGCCTTTTGCTATCATACGAGCTAAAAGCAATTTACTCCCAACAGTTTGACCATTAGGAGGAAGCTCAACTAGAATCCAGACTTGATTATCTTTCATGGATTTCATTTTCGTATTCATAGCTTCAAGCCATTTGTCAAATTCAGGATCTGCTAATGCAGCTTTATAATTAGGAGGTTCATCAAAATCCCCTAATTCATACTCCTCAACATCAACATAGTATCCATATCTATCTGGTGCTTGAGGTATCCTTGCGGATCTACGAATAGGAACTCTAACATTTTGGGGCTCGACCTCGATAGGTGCGACCTCATTATGTTCTTTGATAGTATTTTCAAAAGGTTGTGTATCTTCCTCTTGAATTATTTCAAGCCCTTTATTACTCTAACTCATTTTGAGAAGTCCATGACTCCCACTCGCTTCTTGTACCATGAAACTATTTTCAAAGAACTCAGGGTTTCGATAAACAAAGATCTTATTCTCGAGTGGATAGTAAAAGTAGTAACATATCGTTTCCTTGGGGTAACCTACAAAGATACACTTAATGATATGGAATCAAGTATGTCAGGCGTGTCTCATTTCATGAGTGCCTCACAACCCCAAACCCTTAAGTAGGATAACTTGGGAGCTTTCCCTTGCCATATTTCATAAGGCGTCCTATCAACCTTCTTGGTTGGAACCATATTAAGAATGCGAGCTGCAGTCTCGAGAGCATATCCCCAAAAGGATCTTGGTAGAGTTGTTAGATTCATCATTGATCGAACCATATCAAGTAAATTCTGATTCCTCCTCTCAGACACACCATTATGTTGTAGTGTATAAGTGATGAGGTGTCATTTTATAAGCTATTTCAGGGTTATTTAACCCCTTAAAGCATCCAAATATTCCTAGATTATGTGCTTTATTGTTTGTTTTTAGGGTTTTAGCACTTGGATGGCATTTAGAGGAAATACACGTGACTTGGGCTCATTTGGAGAAGAAATGAACGAGATTACGGACCTACACCAAATCCATGAACGTGTTTTACGGGACTACACCAATCCTTAAAGAAATATTGTTTTGCAAGAGGTGGATGACGGCGTCGCCCGACATTATAGTCGAACTCCGTCGTTGACATCTAGTGAACGCAGTCTGGTGGTAGAGATTTAGTGTATACGACATACAGGATTTGTCCGATTTATCGGAGGATTACTTGGATGTGTTTATATTACTAGCAACATACCTTGTAACCTATTAAACGAGACTGAAATAACCATAAAACTGGACATAAAAATGTCACTAATATTATGGGGTGCGTTTTGTGATTTATGTTCTTGCTAGTAACAGTTATTCAATTAAAGGACATAAACTTGGCCTCACATAAAACTGTGCTGATGGGTTGGAATAGAGTCGTAAAAAGATTCAACTGTCAACAGGTTCTATGGTCAAAGCAAGTCAGCATATAGTCGAATAGACGGGTGCATCTGACTAATGGGTCATTCACCGAACATAGCGCTCCAAGTTAAGGGGGCGGGCCAACCCAATTTGCTTGATATTTATGTCTTTTTAAAGGGAATTTATCCTTTTCAGATCATTTATGTAGGTAAAAATGGGCCTGTTTGCAAAAGTACGCCCATCCTACAATTTAACCTATTACACACTGTTTAATACCATTTTATCCGCCTTTAGGCCTGCGTCTAGGCTCCAAAAGACTAATTATCAACCTCTCCGAGGGAGCCCCCTTGACATGGTATATGTGATTAGTGTCGGAGGTATACGATAAATGCCTTCATGATTCCTTAACACCGTAAACATAGGTCACCATTATACCTCCTCGTTTTCAACTAATACACGTACAACTAATCCAGACGGGAAGATTCTCACCGTTTTCCCAAGCCAATGATTACTATCAATTACATCCCCATCTTCTTCTCTACCATTGACCTCCTGATTGAGAGTCAGTGCCATTGTAATTATTATAAAGCCTCTGAGATTCGATTAACAAACCCTAGGCCAATTCCGGCATCTGGCTTATCACCTGGGCTAATAATCGCAACTATGGGCATGACTACTGCGGCCGACTGCACCCTGTGGACAACTAAAGAAGGTCTCGAAACCTTGAGTCAACAAGGAAGTGTGTTGTAAAGGCTTCAGTGAGTTTTCAGTTGAACCTTGCGATACTTGCCAGAAGCCACAAAGCAAAATTGGCATGGCTTTAATTGATGTCTTCACAAGATGCGGCCTGATTATTTAACGAGGATGACTCTTCCTTTGATAGTCCTACTCAAGGGTACGCTCTTACACCTCCTCTCATCCCCTATCCTTAATGATACCATTATAAAGCAAAAGATTTTATACTAAATAAAAGACCTTATAAAGTAGAAACAAATGAGAGCTCAAAAAACAAACTAACCAGATAAGAATAGAAAGAAATAATACATAGACAAAACCGCAAAAGACTACTAGCTCCTGATTTGTGAAGCAGAATGCACCAAACTATCTTATTAAGCCAAAAATAGCCGTGTGCTCAAACACATAGAGATAGACACACCAATGATCAAGTGCCGTTGCTTTGATAGTCACACTTCGGTTTATATTTGCGTCTCTAGGGTTCTGCTCCTCATGCGGCTTCCGTGTGGAGTTATTTTTCTGCTCCCATTGGGGGTTCAAGTGGGGGGGGTCGGGGGAGGAGGGTTACAGGTCTACTTCTTTTTAACGGTGGGGTGGGGTTACGGGGACTTGTGGGAGGAACTTTCTCTAGCTGGGTAGTTGGGGTTATGAGGGTTGGGGTTATTGGCGGGTGCCATGCGGATCGTTGGGACGTGGAGGGGACGTACTCTCCGACGGAGTGTGGGGAGTGGGCGTGGAGCGCGTGTTTGAAAGGAGGGAGGGGGGTTGTTCTTGTTTTTTTACTCGGGCGTTATGTTTTGGGGTATGGTTGTTTCGGCGTATTTAATGGTGGTGGGGTGGTTTGAGTGACTGAGTAGTTATAGATGTAATCGTTAATGTACTATTAATTTTAATGTCCTGGAGCAAAGGTAGTGGCGGGGTATGTGTCTTATCAGTGTCGAATGGGGATGCACCTTTGTAACGGGTTGGTCCTGTTGAGTCTATGTTGAGGTTTTAAGGCCATCATTCATCGCGCGGATTACCTATTTATCTTCTCTCAAACATACCGTTTTATTTGGAACAGATGTAGCCATAATTATGGGAGTTGGCATTGGGCTTAATTCATGATGACCTAACATTCCAAGGGTCATACGATCTCCGTTCCCTTATGATAGGGCCATTTCCGACTTGGAGGTTCTGGTTCACAAGATGTGGCTTTTGATTTTGGGATGCTTGGGTTGATGGGGTCTATTGATGATGTCATGGGTCTTTTGAGGGCGGTTGTACGTAGGAATGCTCCATTGTGTGAGTGCCATGTGTTGTGTAAGTAAGTGGTATGGTGGTGGTGTGTTGTGTTGTGTGGCAGTGGGTGTGTGTGAGAAAGAGGACGTGGGCCGGGTAGGGGACATCGTGGGGGGAGGGTGTTCGCTTTTTTAAATCATGGTTTTATTTACTCAAACCTCAGGCATTGGGGATATAACGATGGGTTACTGGGGGGGGGGTGCAGACAAGGATGGGGTGAGGGAGAGTTTACTTTGCGTTTGGGTAGGTTGCGTAGTGGGTGGGGGCAAAATCCTCGGGTGGTGGGGACTGGTGTAGTAAGGGGCGATGTCAGGGTAGACGAAGTCATTATTTAGGAAGGTGGATCTGGGGTCATGCTGACGTAGTACCGTTAGACGGTCACGTTTCTGGTTGGGTTGGATGGGTAGTACGTGTTCTTGTCGGCAGGTGGTTGTGTTCGTCTGAGTGATTTAGGGCCAGTGGGGATAAAGAGGGTTTGATGTGAAGTGCTTGAGCATAAGCGGGCTGAGAAGTATGAGCGTAGGGGATTGACGCCTGAGTAGCGAGTATGGCGGGTAGAGGGAAGGATCCTGGGTGGAGTAAGTTGGGTGCCATTGAGGTAGTGAATGGTGTGGTTGATTGCGTGGAGCGGCATGGCGTAACGGTTGCTATAGTTTGAGAATCAGTGGCTGAGGCAACCTTGTGGACCGTGTGGGTGTAGGTGGGTACAGGGGCCGCCAGATGTAACATGCATGTTTTTAAGCACTATAAGTTTTTCCATAACTTGTAGTGTTTAAGCCACTTTTACTCAAAAATCACTCAAAAACCTAAAATGGAAGATAAGCCAAAAAGGGAACGGCTTATGGGTTTTACCAGCTTCTCTTTGATAAGCTAAAGCTTGTAGATCAGCTCCTTGAGAGCTTATTTGCCCTTGTTTAGAGTAAAGGGCAAGGTACTTTTTCATTTTTCTCATTTTAGCTTGAAACTGCTTATTGCTTATTTACTATTTATTTTTGCTTATTATTGCTTATTAATGTTATTCATTGCTTATTTATGCTTGTTTATTGCTTATATGTCATTTACTTAAGTTTTTCATTAAAACTGCTTAGTTTAACATTGTATAGCCTTTTATCCTAGCTTATTCTTTACTGCTTATTTGTGCTTTTTAGTTATTAGTTTATGCTTATTAGTTCTTCATTTACCTAATACAAAATCTGTTTCAGCTTAGTTTAGACTTTTATAGTGTAAAAATAGAAAACAAGATTTTTAAGCGGTGTTTCGGTTAGCAGTAGTAACCAAGTGTTAATACTATTTGTGAGCATTTGGTTTTCAAAAACAAATTTGATTAGTCTTAAATCAGCTTTAATATAAGTTTTAACAAGTTAGGATTGAGTTTTATTTAGTTTTGAAGTTTGCTTTTCAAAACATCAAGTCTGCTAGAATCAAAAGGTTTTCAAACAGCTTTTATTCAATATTTGCTTAAAAATTGTTTTGAGGACTTGTTTAGGCTTCATTTTGTGTCTAAATGCAAAAGGAAAGGAATAGTTAAATATGCCTTTATCTTGTGAAAGTTTAGTATAAATCTGTCAAGGTTTTGTTTCAGTTTTTAAGTTTAAAAAGCCCTTTTTTCAATCTGATTTTTAGATTAGTTAAAATCTGTTCTAGGGTCTGAGTTTGTTTGTATAAGTTCATTAAGTGTCTAGCTCAATTTGTTTGAGCTTATTATGTTTTTTAAAAGTCTTTTTCATAGCTTAAATTAGGCCTGCACTTTTGCATTTTAGCTTTTATAAAAACTTGAAAAGACAAAAAATATAGCATTCTGTCTGAACTGTCATTTTAACTTAGCTTTTTCATAGTTTATCTGAGTTTCAAACTGTTTTTTCTTGGCTGAATCTTGTAGCTTATAGGATAAGCTTCATCTGTCGATTTGGTCTTTAAGTCATAAGGATAGCTTAAGTGGATTAAAAATAAGCTAGAAAGTGCCATATAGGCTGTTTTTAAGCATCCTTTAGCCAAAAAGTTTATTTGCTTTTTAAAGCTTTCCAGCTTATTAAAGTGCTTGAATTATGTTTATGTTTGCTTATTAGGTTAGTTTTAAGACCCTTGTACCTTATTTGGCCTAAGTTGAGCTTATTAAAACTTATGTGTAAGCCTTTAAAATCACCCAGAACATACTGAGTTTGTATAGGCCTTCAAAATGCCAAATCTGTCACTTTAGCCTATTTTTTCTAGCTTATTTAGTTGGTCAAACTGCTTAACTCTTGCTTATTTTGGATTTCAATAATGCTAGCTTATTGAGTTTTCACTTTTCCGACTTCAGCTTTTAGCTTAAAACCATTAAAATCAGCTTAGAAAGTAGCTTGTTAGCCTGCTTGTCATTTTCAGTTTTGGCCAAAAAAAGCTTATTTTCTTCTCTGAGCTTATGGTTTAATGGATTTGTTTATTTAGTGTTTAGGACTGCTTATTAGGTTATGTTTAAAGTACTTGTAGCTTAGTTGGCCTTAGTTTGAGCTAATTCAAGCTTAGTAGCCAAATCAGTTAAAGCTTAAAGCCTTTTAAGTTTTTTGAGTAATCTATCACCTTTTTAAGCTTACTTCTAGCTTATTTTATTTGTTTCTTTATAGTCTTAGGTGCTTATTAGACTTAGTGTTTAGCTTATTTGAGCTTTTGGTTAGCTTATTTGAGCTTTTGGCTTAACTTGGCCTTTGCTTGAAATCTGTTAAGATTTTAAGCTAAAACTGAGTTTTGTTTCAGATTATTCCTAACTTATTATTAGTTTCTAAAAAAGTGATTTTGTTAAAGTTGCTTTTTAAGCTTATTAGAAGCTTTTGCAAAAAGAAGTTTTAAAAAATAAAAACGTTTAGGAGTATAGGGAGGCCCCAGTTTCAAACCCAGGACCTCAACCTTAACTCCCAAATGTTTTTAACACCACACCACACTACCACTTGCCCTTGGGTCTTTTTCGTTTAATGTTTTTCACATTTAATAGTTAACACCTTTTAACCAGTTTTAGCTATTAGACCTTTTAGGCTTATTTACAGCTTATTGAGAAAATCCGTTGGTCCCGTTTTATTTTTTATAAGATTAGTATTGTTCAAAGTAATTTTCATAATTTTTTTAGATTTTTATAATTTAGTTTAATATTTTTTATGCATTTTTTAGATTAAAACCGTTTTTAATTTATAAAAAATTAAATAAAAATTAAAAAAATATAATTCTTTTTTCTAAAATTAATTTTAATCATTTAGGATTTTTTAAAATTAAATTTGCATTTTAGGATTTAAATTTTAGAATTTAGGTTTTTAAAGCACGGGTTTAGGATCCCGTTATCGTTTTTCGTGTTTAACCTTAATTGCTTTCGTTTTTAGCTTGCCTTTACTTGTTTTTGCATTTTAATTGTAGAAATAGATTTCAAATCAAATATTGATCATTCAAACACGTGATCACGAACTTAACCTCGATTCTCAATTCACGCCTCATCGGGAAACGACCCGGGAAGGTTTTTTGGGTTTTACTTTGGATAAAAGTAATTCTAAAAGCCTTACGAAATACTTACTCTCTTCTATTAATTGATATTTTAATATTAGTTATATATATATTATATATTATATATAGGCTAAGTATATTAAGAATTAATTTTTGGCGCCGCTGCCGGGGAGGTGTGTGCGAATATCGTGTTACGTTTGAAGATTAGTTTTTGAAGACCCTTCTTCGTGAAGTTATCGTTTTCGATTATGAATATTTTCTTCTAAAAAATACAAAAATATTTTTTATTTTCTCAATTATTGTGAATATCAAGTAATTAAAAATACAAAAAAAATAATCAAAAAACCAACAAAATTTCCATGTCGTTAATTGTTAAATCGGCTCACCTTTAGAATTACAAACTATAAGAGAGGTATAAGGAGGTTTGATCCTACGAACTTTGACCCGAAAGGAGAAGGTTTTTAAAACGCTTCGCGCTTACCTGCTCCTCTGCTTCTTTGTGTGTTTTTTCTAGAGAGCTACCGTAAACTTTTGACTAAACAGACCAAAAATATTTTATTTTTGATTTCTTCTTCCTTAGTGCATGCGCACTCGCTCTTCTTCGAATCTAGTTGGTGAAACTTCTACAAATACGAAACGTCATAATCGTAGACGCTCCAATCAGACAGTCGAACCATTTTCTCTTGAAGAAACTCCCGTAGATACGATGGCCGATCAACGTACTATGGAGCAATTACTCCAAGCACCCACCGAGGGTTACAGAGATGCGATTGTTATCCTCGCTATCCTTGCGGAGAATTTTGAGCTTAAATACGGACTTCTAAATCTTGTAACTTCAAAACAATTTTACAGATTTGAGAAAGAAGATCCCCATGCTTACATTCGTTGGTTTAACAAGATTACTTTCACGATTAAGTATAAAGATGTCCCTAATTCGTCAATTAGGCTTATGCTTTTTCCATTTTCCCTTGAGGGGGCAGCCTGGATTTGGCTCGAAAAAGAACCCCCTCATTCTATTCTTACTTGGGAAGATCTTGTTTCCAAGTTTATTAACCAATTCTTTCCTCCTTCTAAAATGACAAATCTCCGGAATGAAATTACGAATTTTCAGCAATGTTTTGATGAATCATTTTATGAGGCATGGGACCGTTTCAAGGATCTCCTTCGTGCATGCCCTCATCACAGTTTTACGGAATTACATCAACTTCATACCTTCTACAATGCTTTAACCGCAACCTATCAAGATTCTTTGAATGCCGCCGCCGATGGTAATCTTTTGACTAAAACTCCTCGTGATGCTTTGACAATTATTGAAAACAAGTCGAAAGTTCACAACTTACAAAGCAAACCGGTTGTTTCAAAAGTGAGTACGAATGTTGCTTTTTCTTCTCCTACCCCTCATTATCTCGATATTGCCGCTTTGGCTGACGCAGTTAAGGCTTTGGTTCTTCAAAAATCTTCTCCTCCAGCTTCCGTGAAAGCTGTTGAAGAAATTTGTGTTACTTTTGGTGGTCTGCATCCTTACCACCAATGTCTTGCCACCGATGGCAACGTTTTTCTGGAATATCTAGATAATATTTAAGGATATGTTTCAGCAGCCGCAGTGAACTATAATCAAGGAAATACCGGATACCGTCCTCCGAGTATAGCTGAGCAAATTCGACCACCGGGTTTTGCTCAACCGAATGTGCAAAATAATCAAACCCGGTATAATCAAGGTTACAATCAAAATAGAGGAACTAATCAAGTAAACCAGAATTATCAAGCTTCGATTTAGCAACAACAAGTTGCTCCTTCGAATGAATTGTCAAATTACAAAAGGATAGTTAATACTATAATGAAAGCCATGCAAAATCAAATTATTAATGTGAAAAATGAATTGAGGAATGAAATACAAAATTCAATACAAGCTTCAATGTCAAATCAAACCAGTGAACTTAAGAATATGATGGCTAGTTTTTTCCAAATGAATACCGCCTCTTCCTCGGGTTCGGGACCACTTCCTAGCAATACCATTGCTAACCCGAGGAGTGACTTGAAAGCAATCACCACCCGAAGTGGTGTTTCTTACGATGGACCACCGATTCCTCCTCCTTTTTCTTCTCTCCCCAAGTTGGTGGAACTGGTACCCGAGGTGACAAAGGATACGGTGCAACCGAGTACCAAAGACATCCAACCTTTGGTAGTCCAAACTTAAGTTCTAATTGATGAGCCCGTTGTTGCTCCCAAGCTTAAACCGACTATGCCTTATCCTTCAAGAGTTAACAAACAAAAGCACCGTGAAAAAGATGATAAGCTAGCTTTGAAATTTCTTGAAATTTTTAGGAAGCTACATTTCAATCTTAGTTTCACGGATGCTCTTCTTCACATGCCTAAGTTTGCTACAATGTTTAAATGTCTCCTTAATAACAAAGAAAAATTGTTTGACTT